>OX381713.1:3494789-3627360 GCA_947462335.1 Harmothoe impar
CGGTCGGGTGACCTGAAACAAACCTTTTTTTTTTGGCCTAATAAGCAGACAACATAGGAGTCTAACCACCCCCCTTGTCACTCCACCACCAACATGAGATGGACATACTGTTACCTCATGTCACAGAGGGAATCTTTCACTGCTAGCCTCCCATTACACACCATACACCTGTGTATTTCTATGTCTAATGTATTTACAGATATGTATGTACGTAATTGTAATTCAATTATGAAAATCACTGTAAAGGGACATGATTTAGTTTAAATTTAAAAAATCGTACAATTGTGCAATCTTACCGTTAAGTACCTTTGTTTTCACATGTCATTATACCTCTATTATTCAACAAAACATGTCTTTTTAATATCACATACAATGTTACAGCCACACTGGGACGAGAGTAATAAGTCCAGCTCAGACACAGAGGGTAAACACTTGTCTTACATATTGCTTCAATGTACAATGATTATATCCCTGGTGAATAATGCCAATTTAAGCCCTAAATCCGGTAACTGTTTTTCTGTGTGCTGCTTCCCAGTCCTTGACTATGGAGAGAACATGTGGGACCTTCAGCAGGTATGGTCACATGACCAGCTATATATGTTCTTATCACCACATTTACCATTCTGATGGACGGACCTGCAAACATGTTTTCTTACATATTGTTTAAATGTACAGTAATTACGTCTCTGTTATTCCAGAAAAAATGAGGATGAATAAATATCAATTCAGGCCCTAATTCCTGTAACATCCGTTATTGACTATTGAGAGGACATGTCGGACCTCCAGCAGGGATTGTCACATGACCAAGTATATACATGTATACACATTTTTATTAGAACATTAAAATCAGTATTCTGATGGTCATGTGTCTGGGAATAGGGCCCATCCAACCCCTCACACTTCATCTAACAGTGTTATCTTGCTGTCCTCCAACTCCTTCTGGTCCTCCACTGTTAACACTTCACTGTAGGATGGGTTAGTAGCTACACCCTTACGTGGCTGGAATATGTCATTCAGCACGATGATGGCTTGTTTCCATGTTGTGCTGTCTGCCTTGTCCTCTCCACGTGGTGCTCCCTTCCACAGCCAGCGATCATGCCTTGTACAAAGCTCCACCACATCAGGTCTACAATGTTTGTGTGCAAACTCGCTGAGTGCTGCAGTGTGCTGTGCAGCAGCAATAACAGCACCCGGAGTGTGGACGAGGACAGTGATGTAAGTAGTAGATTTAGTGCTGCTCCATGCACCTAGTTTAGCTGCAAGGTAAGCCACTCCTCCATACTCCTCATACATCAGTACCAGCAGTGGGAAGCGTCCCCGGGCCGGGTGAAGCTCACAGTCAACCTTTGACCGTCTGAAAGTAATAAAGGAATGATTAAAGGGAATCATAGCCCCCTTCTGTGCTGCACTCTATAGATGCTGTAAGGGAACTATATTTTGATTCAATCTAGAGTTTCCCTCTTGTTTTACATAGGATGCTATTACCAATATTATTAGTGCTTTTAAAGATGGGAGAGTTAAAGTTATATAATTTATTTGGGTTTGGGACAGAGTTGAGAGGGCATCAAGAAGTATAATCAAAAACCCTATGCTGCATATAAGGGTACCATGCATGTAGGACCAGCATGATGCATGATACATCACTAGTGAGTTAGGGAGTGGTCATTTTTTATCAACCAGGGTGATTGTTGGAGAGGCCAGAAAATGTCACCCCTTTTTGAACGAAAAAGCCCTTGCATTACTATAGTTGAAAGGTGGGGCCTGATAAAATTCTGAATGTCTCAAAGGGGGGGGGGGGAGAAATTCCAATGTGTCTTGAGGAGCGGTGCAGAAATATTTTCTCAGGCCCAAGTGAAAATACCTCTCTACTCAGTGTGTGGAAGGTGGGATGGGGGGGGGGGGGGGGTGGGGGGAGGAGGGGGGGTAATTATCAGCTCTGTTGTCCACAGGTTCCTTCCATCACACTGCTGAGTGGGAACCACATCTACATGGCAATTAGCATGATACATGGACTCTTCACTGGCCCATTCCATGCCATTATAATGATATATCATGATGACAAAATTTATTGTCAAAGTACTATAATGCTTTAAATACATGGGATAAGGGGGAAAATAATCGATAACATGACACTTTAATAAGCATGAGTAGAAATATGGACAAATTTGGTTGTAATCTTGTGCCAGGGCAGAGAGTGTTTTATTGTGATTACCCTCTGCATAGGAGATTGGGTGGGTACGCCTCCCCTGGCTAAAGCCACACACACACAACCAAACCCTTTAAAGTGGCAAAATCACCAAGCGTTTCCTATTCATATTTCTAGTACTTTTGTATAAAACAATGTGGTTAAGTGTGAATGAAAATGTTGCCCCTTTAAGGTCTGCATAGTACATTAAACCCTATAAGGACGCATGTTGCTTAAAAGTGACATTTGTCGTCATGATGCACCAATGCAGCCCTTGCAAGTAACTCACCCGGGCTGCATTGGTGCATCATGCCGACCCTTTCGGGGTGTGTGAACCCTGTAGGGTCTGCATGATGCATTCAAGCATCATGACGACCAAGGGCATGATGCATTACGGCATCATGCTGTCTTTAAAGAGTTTATTTCAACTCTTATAGGGTGGCAAGATACATTAATGCATCATGCCCTTGGTCATCATGATGCATAAATGCAGCCCTGACAAGTAACTCGCCAGTGCTGCATTTAAGAATGATGCCAACCCTATTGGGTTGAGACACTCCCAGAGGGTCATCATGATGCACCAATGCAGACCTGGCAGGTTATTCAGCGGGGCTGCATTTTTTTTTGATAATGTTTTATTTGGGTCGATGTATATGCATTATTACATCAGCACCTGGTTCGGCTGGCCGTTCTGCCACCAGGGCCCACATTTACAGTCTCGGTATGGTGCATCATGATGACAAATGTCATCTTTGAGTGACATCCGTCCTTAAAGGTTTAATGCAATGTTCCCTTTGTCGTTATGATGGACACAAGCACCATACCAAGTCTATGCGTTTGACACACCTCATCAAAGGGTCGGCATGATCTACGGCTTCTATATACACTAGCCCTTGAAGGGCAGCCAACTGCTTTTGCTGAACAATGATGCATCATGACTTCTGTACACTAAACATTGCTTCAAAGAGGCGTCATGGTTAACCCTTTAAAGCCACCACTGGGTAGGGCTGCATTCGTTCATCATGACGATAACGGGCATAATCCATTAACCCTTTAAGGTCGGTATTATGCCTTAATACATTATGTCCTTGGTTGTTATAATGCATGAATGCAGCCCTGGTGAGTAAGTCGCCAGTGCTTCCTTTAAGCATCATGCTGACCCTATGGGGTTGAGACACTCCCGGAGGGTTGGCATGATGCACCAATGCAGCACCAGCAAGTTACTCGCTGGGGCTGCCTTGGTGCATCATGAAGACAAATGTCATCTTTAAGCAACATGCATCCTGAAAGGTTTAAAGTACAATGCATACCTTAAAGGGTTAAACCGCCTTACAACTTGGTGAGATAGATAGGCTAAAAGAATGATGTTGTCAAAAGCCCTGTCACCATACCTGGAGGGTCAGTGAGATTCATGTAAAGTATGGACGATGCAAAAAATACCCAAATATGTAGGGCTTGTACTAATGGGGTAGACCTATAATATATCTTGTGGTACCAATTTGGAGAAGACTTAAAGCATTTATGAGCAGTTTGCTGGTGGCGCTATCTGCCCATTCATTTTGCCCCAGACCGCATAATGTATTAACGGAATATTCCCTTTGTTGTCATGATGCATTCAAGCATCATGCTAAGGCTATGGGATTGATGCAACCCATAGGGTCGGCATGATGCAATTTATTCAGTGAGGTGTCATGGTAAACCCCTTAAGTTAGGTTAACTCTTTAAGGATGGGTGTCGCTAGAAGACGACATTTGTCGTCATGATGCACCAATGCAGCCCCGGTGTAGGCATGATGCACCATAAATGACTTTATACACAAGGAATTTCTTCAGTAAGGTGTCATGATTAATCCCTTAACTCTTTCAGGACAGATGTAACCAAAAGATAACATGTGTTGTCATGATGCACCAATGCAGCCTTGGCGAGTTACTTACCAGTGCTGCATTGGTGCATCATGCCAATCCTGCGGGAGTGTCTCAATTCTGTAGGGTCAGCATGATACTTGAATGCAGCACTGGCAAGTTACTTTCCAGGGCTGCATTCATGCATCATGATGACAAAGGGCATGATACATTAAGGCATTATGCCATCCTTAAAGAGTTAAAGCCAGGGCTGCATTCATTCATCATGACGATGATAAGGGGCGTAATGCATTAAAGCACTGTTCAGACATTAAAGGGTTAATCATCCTTACACCTTGATGATGTAAGTATGATGTGTCAAAAGCCCTGTCACCATTACTGCGAGTCAGTGAAATTTGCACCAGTTTTGTATTAGATTAGTATGGGTGATGTAACACTCAAATGTGGGGGGGGGATGAAATATGTAGGGTTAGTACTGAGGTGTGGATGGTGTAGACTCAACCATTGTGGGCCCAAAGGACCTCAATAATAAAAGGCCTGTGATATCATTGTTACACCAATATAGAGAAGACTTACAGACTAAGCAGTTTGATCAAGGTGCTATCTTCCCATCCATCAGGTGCCTCCCATGGACATAACCTGTCCCATGAATTCTCACTGCCAGAGAAGGATGATGGCAGACACGGGTGTACCACACTCCTCAGCAGCTCATAGTGCTCCTCCTCTGAAGATACCTCCAACACCATGTCAACCAGTCTCTTGATGACGGGATAGTTCTGGAGTGCCCATGTGCTGCCACACAGGCACTTCTGTACATCCTTCAGGCTTAGAAACTCCTCAGACAAAGGGAAGGGCACTTGTGGTGAGTGGAGCAACTGGTCAATGTTCTGATCAGAAAGGAACTTTCTCAAGATAGGAATTTGGGAGCAGGCATGGCCCAATGCTGAGGGTGTGGAAGACTTCTTGGGTGGCTTTGTAGCACAAGGTGGGTCTCGTGATTGGAAGATTATCATAGCGGTGACTAGGTTTCTGGCTGCCTCCCTATCTGTGTCTATTAATACTGATAACAAAAACTTTGACAGCTGGTTCAGTTCTGGTTTGGAGGCTATCATGAACCGAATAACTTCATTTTTGGCAACAGCCGATGCAGCGTGAAATTCTTTGATTATCTGGTGAGGCCAAGAAAATGATTTCCCCAGAAGATGAGACTCCTCATGCAAGAGGACTATGGCCGGAGACTTGAGGTCAATGCCAAACACTTTAAGGTCCTTTTCACTATAACTAGATTTCCCTGGTTGCTCAAGAAATGAGTGCAGGGCTAGTCTATGTATGGCCTGGGCAGCCGTCTGTGCCGCCCATTCTAATTCATTAGCCTCCCCTTGGGAATCAGCCCTTTTAACACACTCGCGTTTTAATAGGCATTGTTGTTGCTTCTGAAAGAGGCCTGCCAGTGTGAGGGCTGAGAGCTCCTCCATGGTGATATCATTGTTGTAGTAAAGGAGGGACACAAAGGCACAGTTCATTGGATTCTGATAAAACCCCTGTACAGTTTCTGACTGAAGAAATGTACACAGGTGATGGATCTTTTCTTCAGCTGCACTTCCTTCATCAGAGGAGCTCAAGCTGTTGATGAATCGTTTCACAAATGCTTGGGCATTTTCTGTGTCAAACCCACTGACCTTTATGTGCCGATTGAATGATTTCAATTGTTTTTCTAGATATGGATGACCTGTTCTACAGCTGATTATAGTGTTGATTTTACAATTAGAAAGGCTATGAAAAAGTTCTTTTAACAGCTCTTGATTGATGAACTCGTCTAGTCCGTCTACTAAAAGGAAGCAGTTTTCTGGATGTTCTCGCCAGAAGCGCATGGCCTCTTCTCTTTCTGCATCAGACCCCTTTAAGGCGTTCCAGATCGTGGTATTGAGGTCTTTCCCCTCGTGGGTCTTGTCGACAAAGATTAGCAAATCTTTGTCGTGAAGTGGAGACGATGCAGGGTCGTCATGTTGGTCAGAAGAGGCAGCTCCTTCTGTTGATTCCCTGCTGCTCTTTGCTGCATGACTTTTCTTTGCTATGGCCCATCTGATCGCAGCATGCTTAAGGAGGGACGACTTCCCCATCCCTGGGTCTCCTTCAAGAAGAATCCTTAGGACAGTGCCATCAATGCCTTTGAAAACACCGTTTAGGCTGATAGGCGTTGACTGTGACCTAAAAGATAGACAACATGCGAATCAGCAAACATGGATTACTTATCAATTTGCTCAGTTACTACAGCTTCTACAACATCCAGATGCTAACTATCAAGTAGTTAAGATACTATGTTTACAAAACTACCAGCCTAAAGGACAAATTTTATCTACTGTTTTTATTTTTTTTAAAGCCAACTTTATTTTTTACATTAATTGGGGTTTCAGCTTCTAGGTGGGGTTTTGATGCATTCGAAAAAAGAGAAAATGATGGGTTGCATGATGCATGATGGGTTGCATGATGCACTAATGCAGCACAATGAGTTACTGGCCGGGGCTGCACTGGTGCATCATGCCAACAAATACTGAGGAACATACTGATTACAGAGTGTCTTAATTTCAAACATCTATTGCAATAACCTTTTATGCAATGGTCCTCTGAAGTCCTGATCATTCTCATCGTCTAGTATCTCCAATGTGGTAAAGACCTCTTCAATATGGATGAGAGACGATCGCATAACGTACTCGTAGATAGGGACCCGTGATAGGATCTCTTGGTAGTATTTCCTCTGGCCTTGAAACATCTTGCCTGTGGATGAGAAATGTCCATATATATATATTGAAAGATTTTAAGAGGTTGATGATTCCAAATTATACTATGTCTTCTGGTTTTGGAGATACTTTTACAAAGTAACATTGTTTATGTTAGAAAAAGTATTTTCCAATAGGTGACACACCTCTTCTTATTCATGTGATATGTAAAAGTATCAGTCCATCATGTAAATGGAATATCACTCTAGATGGGTAATGAAACATGTAGTACCATAAAACCCCACCTTTAAGTGAGCCCCGCCTTTAAGATGACCCTCTAGTTGGAGAAGAAAATTTGTATTAGAGGAATAGGTCTTCAAAATTAATTACTCTTTAGACTATTATATTCAAACTCCGCCTTTAAGACAACCCCCTACCTTTTGAAAAAAAATAAAGGAATAAGAAATCCCAAATAAAATCCATCTTATAGGTGGCGTTTTACGGTAATACTAGTTCTAAAGCCATGTTCATTGTAATAATCTTACCAGGTCCTGATGTTTCAGATCGGAAAGGGTATCGTTCAGCAGCTATCAAGGCTGAAAGTAATTAAGTACCAATGATGTGAAACTTATAATTGCAGTATGCTACATGTAGTGTTAGCAAGGTTAAAATAAGGTTTATCATAACTGTATATTTACAAATATCCATTATGTATTTAAGATGATAATGATAACAAGTTTACAGAATTTAAATGTATTACACATTAAACAAAATCAAAATTAAATCTTGAAAAGGTATCTGTAAAACGATAGTGTGATTATGCAAGGACATTCACTGTTCATATTGCCAGCGTGACTACCGTAAATTCCTGTGTATAACCAACATAACGTGTATAACCCGCTCCCCAACTTTGGGAGAATCATATAACCCGCACATAGGGTCTGAAAATTGCCATTTTAGTGCTGTACTATACTGCCAAAAACCCTTGTACTACCCGCACCTAGACTTTGGGAATTTTGTATAACCTGCACTTGAGGTTTGGTTTGTGTATAACCCACGGGTTACACAGTGGAATTTACGGTAGTCTGTAATCATGCCATCTACATAAGTGTATTCACTAATGCCATGTACATGTGACTAACCTAGCTGAGCCTCTATGTCCCTCATGTCCACATTTAGTTACTAACCTAGCTGAGCCTCTATGTCCCTCATGTCCACATCTAGTACTAACCTAGCTGAGCCTCTATGTCCCTCATGTCCACATTTAGTACTAACCTAGCTGAGCCTCTATGTCCCTCATGTCCACATTTAGTACTAACCTAGCTGAGCCTCTATGTCCCTCATGTCCACATTTAGTACTAACCTAGCTGAGCCTCTATGTCCCTCATGTCCACATTTAGTACTAACCTAGCTGAGCCTCTATGTCCCTCATGTCCACATTTAGTACTAACCTAGCTGAGCCTCTATGTCCCTCATGTCCACATTTAGTACTAACCTAGCTGAGCCTCTATGTCCCTCATGTCCACATTTAGTACTAACCTAGCTGAGCCTCTATGTCCCTCATGTCCACATTTAGTTACTAACCTAGCTGAGCCTCTATGTCCCTCATGTCCACATTTAGTACTAACCTAGCTGAGCCTCTATGTCCCTCATGTCCACATTTAGTACTAACCTAGCTGAGCCTCTATGTCCCTCATGTCCACATTTAGTACTGACCTAGCTGAGCCTCTATGTCCCTCATGTCCACATTTAGTACTGACCTAGCTGAGCCTCTATGTCCCTCATGTCCACATTTAGTACTAACCTAGCTGAGCCTCTATGTCCCTCATGTCCACATTTAGTACTAACCTAGCTGAGCCTCTATGTCCCTCATGTCCACATTTAGTACTAACCTAGCTGAGCCTCTATGTCCGTAATGTCCACATCTAGGTAGTCCAGTAGGTGGGGTCTTCTGTCTTTGTGTACGACTTTACAAAAATCCAGAAACCGCTTGATGGGGCCCTGTCGCAGACTATCAACAAGCAAGTCTGTCCGCTGTTTTGGTGACTGCGACGGAACCTGCAATAATATATAATGACACACCTATAAAACTGAATTCGTTGAAATATTAATTGTCATACTGTAGTGTAACTCAACATTTTCAATTATTGAAATCAATTTAATATGTACCCAGGGCACTTACAAAATTATCTTAAGTTTGCTTTTATAGTTTTCATTTGCCATGAAATTTGTGAATATTGTGGTCTTTTCTGGTCTTAACAATTACCCAAAATTAGTAGGTTACTTTTTGGAGGCCGTGTCTCACGAACTTGGGCCAATGTTTTTGTCTATGACCGGGTGCTGTCTATGACCGGGGGCCATCTATGACCGGGTGCCGTCTATGACCAGGTGCCGTCTATGACCGGCTATCTAAAAAGGTCGTTTGGAGGAATAAAAAAAAACATTAACTTTTTTTTTTTTTACAATTTTTATAAGCAAAAATTGTAAAAAAAAAATTTGTTAATGTTTATCCCTCCAAACAACTTTTTTAGATAGCCGGTCATAGACGGCCCCCAGTCATAGATGGCCCCGGGTCATAGATGGCCCCCAGTCATAGACGGCCCCCAGTCATAGACGGCCCCCCGGTCATAGACGGCATCCAGTCATAGACGGCCCCCGGTCATAGACGGCCCCCGGTCATAGACGGCCCCTGGTCATAGATGGCCCCCGGTCATAGACGACATCCAGTCATAGACGGCATCCAGTCATAGACAAAAACATTGGCCCAAGTTCGTGAGACACAGCCATAAGGGTAAGATAAGAGATACATGTATTTCATTATAAGTTTATTCAACTCTGATTGAACATTCTCCTTTACCAGTCCCATTACACACCTTGAGCATGTCAGCTAGGGCGTTTGTGATAACACCCGCCTTCTCCAACTCTGCCTCCAGGGTGACATCCAACACTGTAAAATGTCATGTAGAAATAGTCAGGTTAAGATTAGTCCATACCACATGTTTCTGTGCAAAAAGAGCTAGATTAGTCAAATCGTACCAATACTGGATACTATCGAAGGTATATGTTGCTGTTACTAGGTTTATTTATCCTGGAAGGCGTTTCATCGTATGTTGCATCATTACTGAATATGAGAAGGTAACATACGGACAAGATAGAGGCAAAATGCAACGAAAGAACTTTTTCGGTTTCAGTTGTCCCTCTGCATACCCAGTGGGCACAAAATTCAGTCCAACGTTGAATCAACATTGCATCAACTTTGAATCAATATTGACAACCATTTAACAATGTTGATTCAATGTTCTGTGCCCACTGGGTACCATCTGTATCTTTTTTTTTTAAGAAAGAGAAAGTGGAGGTTGGGGAAGGCACTGACAATGTCAGGGGAAATGAGCAGGGGACCCTTTAAGGGCGGCACAGTATAGAATGTGGCCCTTAAAGGTCTACCTAATATATAATATGCACAACAGGTCACGCCGCCTTTATGCAATGCCAAGGGGGGGAATCTAGTGCTGCAGCGCCATCCACATTGAGTGGCTAGAGTGGAAACTACACACAGTCATTTGTAACCATATTTTAAGCAGTTATTACACAAAAGCTATTCAAGTTTAAATTCTGTTGTATTTTTCCTGGGAAGATTTACCCTTTTGCAAGTTATATTTCAATGCAGCATTATAAAGCTTCTGTCGTTATCTCAATATGAGGATTTCATTCATGCTCTCTCAATGCAATGCAAATGTACTGGGGGTAGGCTATATGACCATGGCCCTCCTTCAGCCCAGTAGTGCCACCTCATGCCAATCATGTATACTAAGACCTTCCAACAGATTTGGACCACACTGGATTGTACAGTGTGGCCTCCTCCCTGCCGCTACTAGGCCGGTGCAGCCGCATATATTCTCCGCAGTATAGAGGGCGCCAGCGCACTTGATTCCCCCCCTGTGCAATGCCCAATATAACTAGGATAACTGGCAAGGTAGGTGAGACTACGATGGCCTGTTGGGTCGATAGGTATGTGGCCCTTAAAGGGTCAGTTAGACCAGCGTTCAATGTATCAGTAATACACGGAGTAGCATTCGTCTTTTGTGTTCTATTATGCTTATTCCTGTACACATATTATGTGTACAGAACAGTACTACTCTATATTATAGCGCTCTAGGACAGGTCTGGTCATAAATTGTCAATGATAGAAAAGGTAAGTAAGATATAAGTGCAATGGCTAGTTAGGTCAGTAGGCTAGCAGTCTTACAATCTATATAAAGAATATATTTATCTAAAAAAAAGTTCACACTGTCTTCTCACGTCCAACACCATCCCCTCATGTGCACTGCCATCTCCTCACGTGTACTGCCATCTTCTCATGTGTACTACCATCTCCTCACGTGCACTACCATCTCCTCACGTCTACTACTACCTCCTCATGTCCACTACTACCACCTCACCTCCACTACTACCTCCTCACCTCCTCTACTACCACCTCACATCCACTACTACCTCCTCACGTCCACTACTACCTCCTCACGTCCACTACTACCTCCTCACGTCCACTACTACCTCCTCACGTCCACTACTACCTCCTCACGTCAGCTACCTCCTCCTCACGTCTACTACTACCTCCTCACATCCACTACTACCTCCTCATGTCCACTACTACCACCTCACCTCCACTACTACCACCTCACGTCTACTACTACCTCCTCACATCCACTACTACCTCCTCACGTCCACTACTACCACCTCACCTCCACTACTACCACCTCACGTCCACTACTACCTCCTCACGTCCACTACTACCTCCTCATGTCCACTACTACATCCTCATGTCCACTACTACCTCCTCACGTCCACTACTACCTCCTCACGTCCACTACTACCTCCTCACGTCCACTACTACCTCCTCACGTCCACTACTACCTCCTCATGTCCACTACTACATCCTCATGTCCACTACTACCTCCTCACGTCCACTACTACCTCCTCACGTCCACTACTACCTCCTCACGTCCACTACTACCTCCTCACGTCCACTGCTACCTCCTCACGTCCACAGCTACCTTCTCACGTCCACTACTACCTCCTCACGTCCACTACTACCTCCTCACGTCCACTACTACCTCCTCACGTCCACTACTACCTCCTCACGTCCACTACTACCTCCTCACGTTCACTACTACCTCCTCACGTCCACAGCTACCTCCTCACGTCCACTACTACCTCCTCACATCCACTACTACCTCCTCACGTCCACTACCATCTCCTCACGTGCACTACTACCACCTCACCTCCACTACTACCTCCTCACGTCCACTACTACCTCCTCACGTTCACTACTACCTCCTCACGTCCACTACTACCTCCTCACGTCCACTACTACCTCCTCATGCCCACTACTACCTCCTCACATCCACTACTACCTCCTCACGTCCACTACCATCTCCTCACGTGCACTACTACCACCTCACCTCCACTACTACCTCCTCACATCCACTACTACCTCCTCACGTCCACTACTACCTCCTCACGTCCACTACTACCTCCTCACGTTCACTACTACCTCCTCACCTCCACTACTACCTCCTCACATCCACTACTACCTCCTCACGTCCACTACTACCTCCTCACGTCCACTACTACCTCCTCACGTCCACTACTACCTCCTCACGTCCACTACTACCTCCTCACGTCCACTACTACCTCCTCACGTCCACTACTACCTCCTCACGTCCACAGCTACCTCCTCACGTCCACTACTACCTCCTCACGTCCACTACTACCTCCTCACGTCCACTACTACATCCTCATGTCCACTACTACCCCTTGAGAAAGATCCTGTCATACTGTGTAATATGGAGGCAAGTGGGGGGGGGGATGGTTATTAGTTCAGGGCACAGGCCTACACTGAGCCGTATTCTGGTGAAGATGGTCTGCAGTGGGTTGGTAGTATTAGGGTAAAGCCGGGGGTAAAGGCCTGACACTGTGGTGGTCCGGTCATCCAGGTGACCACGTGACCAGACACTACATGCAGGTAGTGTACACAGCAGACAGTAGATGGCTGCAGTATAGGGCATTAGCGAGATGATCAGTGGGCAGCGCCATTTCCACTGGTCCTAGGTCTATTCCCATTACTTACAGCAACCAGCTTAGCCAAATCTCATGGCCGAGATTAGGGTACAAGCTGGGTGCAGGTATTGTGAAAAGGTCATACCCGGACACTCCTTATGTCACTTGTGTTCAGTATAGTGTAGTCGTTAAGACGCTGGACTCACAGTCCAGAGGCCCTAGGCTCAACTCCCTTTCAAGCCACATCTGGTGACTATTCCATTCAAAGGTAAAACCTTTTCCTTTTCCATATATCTACTACAGGAAACCAAGCATTTTCGGTCAAATACATAGCAATAAAGTTAATTACTTTTGTAAGGGAATGGAAACAGAATACCACACTCTTGATATTTCTCTACTTAATCTTAACAAGTCCTCAAGGCTGGTACTCACTTCTACAAATTCAACCAAAATATATAAAACATAAATCTCTAATATTTTTGACCATATTAGGCATAGGATTGGGAGGGATATGAGCTTAGGTCCTCTGGATTGTGAGTCCACTGTCTGAACCACTACACT
The DNA here is from genome assembly GCA_947462335.1 of Harmothoe impar. NCBI lineage: Eukaryota > Metazoa > Annelida > Polychaeta > Phyllodocida > Polynoidae > Harmothoe > Harmothoe impar. Next base: position 3,508,172 of record OX381713.1, read on the forward strand.
ACACTGGAGTGCAGGGCTGGGCATGTAGTCATATGGTGGAGCAAACCTATAAATCGCTGGAGCAAAGTATTTCAGGACGGCAGACATTAACAACACCCCCCCCCCCCCCCACTACAGCCCTTCCCCGTCTCTTCAAGGGATATTTTGTGTGTGAAATGAGACCTTGGCGTTTTTAGACATATTAATACTGGTAAATAATCATAGATAAATTACCCCTAGATTGGCAAATTCTGAGGATTGGTGGCACATTGTGTTTGTAAAATTTTGAAATTCTACCTTTTCAATGATGGGTTCCATGGAATTTTGATCAGAAAATGGTTTAATTTCGAGGAGTTTAGAGACATGCATGCTGCTCTAAGAAAACTGCTGGATTGGTATAGTCTGAGGATTTGCTCTAGAGAAAAATTGAAATACTACCTTTTAGATTGCTATATTCTGATGGTTCTGGGAGCATGTTGCGTCAGGACATTTTAGAAATTGTACCTTTACAATTTGAATATTCTGGGTAGGGGGCATATTGTTCCAAAAGATTAGGAATTCTATTGTTAATTTGGTGTCGGTGTGACTTCTGGACATGATATAATTGGTCCAGGAAAATTAAAAAATTTTACCTTTGGATTAGTGTGTTCTATGGAGTTTGGGGGACATATTGCTCCTGAAATTCTTTAAAATTCCATCTTCACATTTGCATACTTGAGGTTTTTTTTGTGGACATATTGCTCCAAGAAAAATTTGTAAATTTACTGTAAGATTGGTGTATTCTGAGGACATGTGGGCAGATTGGTCCATAGGTTCCTTTTAGCTTGATATATTCCGATGGGTTTCTTGAGTACATATATGATGCAAAAAAGACAATTTAGAAATTCAATGTTAGAATTGCACTGGGTAGAATCTAGACATTTTATTGTTAAATTGATGTCTTCTGATAAGTATCAGAACATTATTGCTCCAGGGAATTTAGAAATGTCAACTTAAATTAGCATGTTCTGTGGTGTTTTGGGGCATATTGCTGAGTAGAATGCTATCTCTATAATAATATTGCTCCATGAACATTTGGAGAGGAAGGCTATTGAAAACCCTTTTAACTTTGGTTCCAATTGGAATATTTGCAAAATTCTTTCAGATTTAGAAAGCCCAGAATATACTCGATATCCCTGTCGCATTTTTCAAGGCTCCTGTCGCACATTTTATGCGACATTGCGACAGTTGCCCAGCCCTGTGGACAAGTGACATAGCTAGTGACCAGGGACAACATACTCACAATACTCACAGATTACGACCCCTAAAACTTCCTATTTTTGACATGGCAGGTACCAGCTTCAGCTAGTTATAGTCACAGATACTTCTATCAGGTGGAGCCACTGTATCTCGCTAATGCGGAATAGGGCTTGTCGTAACTACCTGCATGTAGTGTTTGATCACAATTATTTTTGAAATTTCTTGAGTTTTGGGACCTAAATGCATAGTTTGAAAAGTTTGTAATATATAGTGTTAAATATCCATTCACCCCCCCCCCCCCATTTCTGTCTACATAGCCCTCATTTCAGCCCTTTTGAAACTTGCTGGTCAAAGCCTACACCCAGTCAAAGCCTACACCAGGTCAAAGACTACACCTGGTCAAAGACTACACCTGGTCAAAGACTACACCTGGTCAAAGACGTTTCAATCTCATGAGACACAGTCTTTAATGCATTATTTCCATTTTTGTCATGATTCATGAATCCTGTATGAATAGACTAGATATGTAAATGGAGCAGGGTGAGTGACCCACCAGGCTGCATATTTAATCATTCCAGATACATTGTAGATAGCCTATATGTGACCCGTTTTAACAAAATGGGTCGGAAGTCACACTTTTAAGAGCCTAGATATAGGCATTTTGAGTAGCATAGTGTGGAAAAATATTATTTTTGAAAAATGAGTTTTTGACATTTTTCAAACATATGAATAGTTATCTTCTGGCAAACTAAGTTAAAAACCAATTTTCCACAAAATGATAGATATGGGATCGATAATTGTACTGTATGATATAGTTAATAGATAATTAAAAGAGTGAATATTGGGCAATATTACACTTGTCATATATCAAGTGAAAGCTCTTGATGAGCTGTACACGAATCTGGCAATATCACAACATTTTTAATATGCGACTTCTGACCCGTTTCGTTAAAACAGGTCACATATGATTATGAAATGAACAATTCAAAGAACGATTGGAGGTCCCATGCTATCTTTTAACATTACAGGGGTGTGGCAAGCAGTTTCAAGGTAGGGGGGACTACATGGTGTTTTGACCCTTTTGGACCCCTTTTTACTTGACCTTTTTGGTTTGACCTTTTTTGGGGCTGGTCAAAAGTGGGGGGGGGGGGCATGTCCCCCCCCGGGTGCTACGCCCCTGGATATTACATTTTGTGGATCATAGTTTCACTTTGTTTCCCTCATAAGGATGGAAATGCAAACCCAGCTAACAAAAAACATTTTCTAATCGTTTGCAAATGTTTTTAAAACGTTTGGATGCAAACATTGTCTATAGGTTTGTATGAAAAAGGTTTTCCTCCAAACGTTTGTAAACGTTTGGTAAACGGTTTTCTTGTTAGCTGGAAAGGGTGTTTGTTGAATATGGTTATAATATAAGCATACCTAGGCGTTTGAGGAGGTCGGGCTTGGCTTGTAGCAACTTGCGATCCACATCTTCCAGTGTGAGCGCCATCGTGATCTGAAAAAGCATTAAGAAATGTCAGTTGAGATGAGAAAATACATGTTCAATTAGTAAATACAGTAAAATAAATGGCCTATATTCCGGGTGGGCTGCAATCTGGGTGTCATTTATCATAGGGCCAATCTTCCTCAGGGCCAAACTTCATGGGACCTATTATCCACAGGGCTCCTTATCCATGTTTCCATTGAATATGTTGCATGGTGCAATTAGTATGTATCATTATGGCCACCCAAAAAGGGTGATTCACTCGCGAAGCCACTAAAAGGTTAAAAGGATGCATGAATGCAGTCCTGGCAGATAGACATGGCCTATTGTGACACTATTAACACTTTTAGAATTCCTAAAAATCATAATTTGAGTTGAATTGTCTAAAAGTCATAGCAATTACCATAACATGGTAACACTTTGCCCCCCCGGGGTCTGTAACATAATACGTACCCGTTAATAAATGGATTCTAATAATAACAGGTACATTACTGCGGGTATACAAAAGGGGGAACAAAGGGATGGTGTTGCAGGGAGAATAAAAAAATTAATGGACACCCACATTTCCTATGCCCATTACTTTTTTTCAAAGTGTCATGGTCGTCAATGCATACCCACTAAATGATGCCTGTACATGGCCACAATGGCCAGGGTACATGGTTAAGTGCACATATTTGTGTTATACGTGACAATTTTGTAGGTAGTATATATATAAACGAAAATAGGAAAGGTTGCATACAACAAAGAAAAAAATAATTTAGTGGATATTGTACGGGCACCAATTATCAATGAAAATGATAAAGAGCCCCATATAACAAATATAATAAAATGTTCACGGTAACCAACTGTGTTCTAGCATTTAATTACTGAGCATGCTGTACAACCACCAATTCTCATTCATTATTTTCTAATGAAAAAGCATTAGATCTTTATCAATTTCAAATATAATATATCTATGAGACTTTATATATATTATCATATACAGTTATTCAAATTAAGTTTAAAATAGGGGGTGACTTTTTTTTTAAAGCTAAGTGTGCTTGACATATGTTTAACTTTGAACTGTGGAACATCGTATATATAATATTAAAGGGTACGTTTATTTTATTGACGTCCACCCTCTTGAGGGCATAGTAACGCTACACAGATTTGTATAGAAAACACAAATTGTACCCATTTGCTTGAACCGACATCAATATCTAACAGGTATGACCATTTACAGCCTTGTAACACCGAACTGCATAAATGTCATTTTTCGTACCCGTTAATTCTTTATGTAACAGACCCCATGAGCAACTCAGCTTTGAGAGAATAATTCTCGAAACAGATTGACTAGTTCACTGTCCTTCTCTCTGCAGTCCACGCCGCCCCTCCCCCATCTAGACATGTAAGTTGGGTAGTAGCCGAGAATCCTGGCTCTAACCCAGGGGCAGATTTAGGGGAGGGAGACCCAGTGTCCCCCCCCCCTTAATTTGGTCCCAATGCATTTTTAGGTAGAATGGGCATTAGGCCACATTTTTAAAAAGGTGTGTTTCAGAAAATAGTTATATTTAAGTAATTTTGTGGCTATTCCAGAGTCAATTTGGTAGTCCACGAGTCGACACTCTTGCTGGTGACTCAGCGCTGAAGTTTGCGAGTCAATTCTTGGGTACTTTTCAGGCCAAAATATAAAAAAATGAAATAAAAAATGTATAAAACAAATATATAAAAATCAGACCAACCCTACCTAGCTATTCAGAGTATGTAACCTGAAACACAACCTTTTTTTGGCCTAGACCATATTCTAAGTAGGGTAAAATATTACGCATCTAACCCTAAAAATAAACCTAAATATTGGTTTGAATCATACAGAATAACATAAAACGATTTGGAAGCATTTTTTCAATTTGTGCAGATATATCTTAAGTTCCATTAATTCTGATAAAAGCAAAATGTCATTATATCTATTTAACCTATTTGTTCTTAGGGCATGAAGAAGACATGTCCTAGTTTTTCTTCATGGTTATATCATGTCATATATGCATCAGATTATGTCAAGTTTTTAATTAAACATTTTCCTAGGGGGCCATGCCCACAGACCCCTACAACTTTTTACAACTGCTACTTTTGATGCGCAGAGTCGGGCGTCCTTCAGAACTTCATTCGTCTGTGACCCCCCCCCCCCCCCCCCCCCCCAGTCTAGTTGCTTCCGACACCCCTGAGCACAATAGGGGATTTTAATACATGGGAAGTGAATAGACTAACTATGTACATGTACATGTGGTTGGTCTCCCCCCGCTGACCTCATAACTAACAACTCTGCACAACAACTAGAAACAAAAACCCTTTAACAATGGGAGGCAGGGTAGCGTCAATGCCAATCCCCTTTACTAGAGCTCCTCTCATTCCTGAGATACTTTTGCCAATAAGGGGGGGGGGGGGGTTTAAGGTGCCAAGGTACAGTGCTTTTTTAGCGGACAAGACAGGACAGCACAATTGCAGACAGGTCTGGATCTGTGCTGTCTGCTCAAATGATCACATGACCTGCCACAAGTTCTGTCCGGCTAGATAGGGATACCCCCCACCTGACCTGTGACGGCTACATAAGGATACCACGTACCACGGGACCTGTGACGTCACATATATAGTTACTTTTCTACTGAGCTGTGCGCCTCAGCATGTGCCTCCTTTAAGATGCGTATAGACCCCTAAAATCGACATGGCGATATGGTCATTTCTTAAAATCGACATGCGACATGGGGACCCCCCATCTTCGCCCGCTTTAAGGCCGAGTCATTTATTTCAAGCTGGGGGGCCTTGGTGGATTTTCCCAAAATGGTAAATCTTTTTCTGAACCCCCACCAATTAGGTAAAAGTTATGTCAACACCCCCCCCCCCCCCCCTATGTTTGGATTTTGAGAAATGCACCCCCCCCCCCCCGCACACATGTGTTATCCGGCGTAGTCACGAGTACACTGCAAAAAAGGTGTTTAGATCCTAAATATAATTCTAAACATATTCCTGTCCCATTTTTTGTCTACACAATATGTCCCTAAACATCTGACCGGGTGCCAGCTCTGACCGGGTGCCAGCTCTGACCGGCCTGAATAAAAACGGGTTATTTAGGGCAGATGATGATAAGAATGGGCAACTAATTACTAGTTTAAAGAGTTATAACATCCATTAACCTTTTGAGCCAAATTATATCTACATCTGACCTAAATAACCCGTTTTTATCAAGGCCGGTCAGAGCTGGCACCCGGTCAGAGCTGGCACCCGGTCAGAGCTGGCACCCGGTCAGAGCTGGCACCCGGTCAGAGCTGGCACCCGGTCAGAGCTGGCACCCGGTCAGAGCTGGCACCCGGTCAGAGCTGGCACCCGGTCAGAGCTGGCACTGCGGCATGACGCATTAAAGCACCATGCTAGTCTGAAAGGGTTAGAGGGTTACAATGTCATGTCGCCATGGTAACCAGGCCCGAGTCAGGATGTACGGGACGCGGTGACTCCCTACCGCATATGTGTGTGTGTTTCTGCCCATAACTGGGGACTTAATTGAGACCTGTTTTAGGAAGGAAATAGCTTTGTGATACCTAAAAATCGGTTTCGGCAAAAGTCCCCAGTTGCAATGAAAAATCCACCACTTTTCATACTCAGACACTGCCATACACCAAAGGATGCTGAGTACCCAGTTCCAGGTGGAATTCCCGATAGGAAATGACCTTGGAACCGGGACTTGAACTTTAACCGGGGACTTGAGTCCCCACTTGATTGAGACATCACACACTGCCACACACAGAAATGGGTATAGACCCCTAAAATCGACACGGCGACATGGCCATTTCTTAAAATCGACATGGCGACATGGTCATTTCTTAAAATCGACATGTGACATGGCAACCTAAGCGACATGTGACATGGCCATTTCTTAAAATCGACATGTGACATGGCAACCTAAGTGACATAGTGACATGGGAAAGATGGTCTGAAGGTTAGGAACATGGTAGGAAACATCAATAATAGCACCAGAATTGACCCTTTGGCCTCTAGATTTTCAAAATTTCCCAGGGGGTCAAAAATATGTCTATTTCAACAAAAGACATTAGTGACACTAGCGACATGGCTTATCTCTTAGTGACATGGGACATGAGCTTTTCTTAAAATCGACATGCGACATGGGGACCCCCCATCTATACCCCCACAGAAGGTTGCCGAGTACCCTGTTCCAGGTCGAATTCCCGATGCTATGCCAGACATACAAGTAACCAATACGGCCGCTCACGCAAGTGATATTATGTTTTTAGAAGTCCAGACAAGCAATCAGTAGTGTTGCAGAGCTCCCAAACCCGTCCCAAGGCATGGTCCCCAGTTGCCAGCACATATCCTGAGTCCCCAGTTCCCGGCATAAACACATAATTGTTGAGATTTGACGACGCGGGAAAATATGCTACTGGGTAACCAGCGTCTAGTTCACTTCCGGTTGATAAATGTGACGTCACAAGTTGGCGTCTTCCTTGTCACGATGGAAGCAGGAGTTAGTCCCTTGTCTTTATCTGCTTGAAACCTCGATAAAACCAATAGGCTATGGGCTCAGACATGCTTAGATCTACGCCTGAAGTATTGAGGTAGATGCAGAGAAGAATCTAAAGGTCGGATGGTCGCAGAAAGTCTGACTTTCAGAGACTTGAAAATCGGCGGTGAGGTGGCGTGGGAGCTGACGTCGGACAAGGAGCCCGGGGATCCACATGAGGACGACGTGGGAGTGAGTGGCTTCTCGGCGTGGAGAGAGAGATGGCCAGCATCGTCAGTCGACGTTGATAGGCATGGACAACACAGGAGAGACGGTACTTGTGTTTGTTGTGGTCTTTGTATTGAAAAGTGCTGTGTCAGCTGATCGTCGTGAGGACGACGTGGACTGTGCACCGTGGTAGCTGTAGCCTATACAAAGTCGGCAGGGAAGGCTACAGGAGCGTGTGTTTTCAGCTGTGTTATAGGGAATGCTGTATTTTGGGGAGATCCACGTGAGGACGTGTGGAAGTTGCTGTGTATTGTGGACACCAGGACGACGTGGGGTGTGTGGATCTAGAAGTGGATTTGTCAAGTGCTGTCAAGATAACACACAGGAGTTCGTCGTGAGGTGTGTCAGGCAGTTACAGTAGTAAGTTACAGGGAGTTACAGATAGTGGCTGGGAGCGATGTACGGCAACACTGTGTGCACAGGAGAACACGGTGTGTACATGGGACACTGAGTGATGTACGGCAACACTGTGTGTACAGGAGAACACTGTTGTTTTTTTTAGAGTAGGGAGGTGAGGGCTGAAGCCTCATATGGAAATGAAGTACTGGTGACCTCTCTTTCCAAGTTTAGGTATTATGTTTTAATTAAATAATAATAGCAGGTGATTGCTATTTGTTTAGTTTGTGAAAACATGAAAGACCTATTGTATACATATGATCACCTTTTAATAGCTAGGTATATATGCTATTTAGTATTATGTAACAACATGAGAAATTATTGTTGTTTAACTACTAAAAACTAAAAAGATCTAGTTTGTGTAAGACATGTATGAAAACTACATATTTGACTAATGAGTCAATAACAAACACTGAAACTACGCTTAAGGAGGAGTGTTTATCTAAAGTGACATTCATATTCATAAGTTCTTATTCATTGTGTATTCTAAAGGTTTTACTGTATGTTCTAAAACAGTATATATATTTTCACGTGTCGAGGAGGAGTGTTGAGATTTGACGACGCGGGAAAATATGCTACTGGGTAACCAGCGTCTAGTTCACTTCCGGTTAATAAATGTGACGTCACAAGTTGGCGTCTTCCTTGTCACGATGGAAGCAGGAGTTAGTCCCTTGTCTTTATCTGCTTGAAACCTCGATAAAACCAATAGTAATAGTGTGTGTGTGTGTGTGTGTATGTGTTGTTACCATAGAGTGGCATGGCAGAACAGGCAGGCATTTTAGGGCGTGGCAGGGCATGTAGGACAGGGCATGTTAGTGCAGGGGAATGGCCGTAGACCCCTAAATTCGATATGGTGACATGGCCATTTCTTAAATCTGATATGGCGACATGGTCATTTCTTAAAATCGACATGGGACATGGCCATACTAGTGACATGGGACATGGAGCATTTCTTAAATCTGACATGCGATATTGGCCTTAGTGACATGGATGTGAATAGCCTCACATCCTCAAAAAGTCCTAAAATTCAGTACTCCCACAGAAAACTTCCCAAATCTTTCTCAAATGACAAGCTCAAACTCCCTCAGAACACATTAATTTAAGTGTAAATTCCAAAATTAGCTGAAGATTTAGATTCTAACCTGTTTCAAACCACTCTGAATGCGCCAATTTCATAGGAAAATTACAAAATTGTCCGGGGGCCTGCATCCCCAAACACCCCCTTTAGTGACACTAGTGACATGGGTTTTTCATTAGTGATATGGGACATGGGCATTTCTTAAAATCGACATGCGACATGAGGACCCCCCCCCCCCCATCATGGGCCCCAGGGGAGGGCAGGACTTGAGGGATAGGGTAGGGTATGGCATGATAGGGCATATACTCTCTGCCTCTGCGTATCTATCTTTCTCTGCATGCCCAACGGCTTTGAACAGCAAGTCTACACAGCCTTTGCGAAAACTTTTTCTTCCCACAGGACATTCGGTCCTGCAAATTCAATACTAGAAATGGGGGGGGGGCGGCTGGAGGGGGGGGGGCAGAGTATCTCCCCCCCCCCCCCCCCACAAGAAATTGTCAAAATTCTCTTTAGGGGCCATGCCCCCTAAATATATCTTTCAGTGTGTTGCTTTTAAGACTCAGAATCACCCCCCCCCCCCCCCACAATGTCAAGTTGCTTCCGACACCCCTGCAGTACTGTATGCAGCATACACGGCACCATTATGACCATTATGGGTGTGGATGGCTAAATTTGACATGGAATATGGGCACATACACATAAAGTGACATGAGGAACGAATAAATGACATGACACAAGGTATTTCCTTAATTCGAGATGGGTCCTCAGAGGCGACATAGAACTTGGAAATTTCAGTGACATGGCCATCTCCATCGACATGCAATGTGAGAAGCCCCGTCCAGACCCCCACCATTTAACAGGGCTTTGGAACCTTTCTCATGGCTCTTGGCAATGTGGTCAAGGATTCTATTCTATAGGGTAGGATGTCCAACTCGGTAGATTCCCATGTTATAGCCCCCCCCCTCTACCCCCCTACAACTCACAATCACCCTTTCATCTTATTCACAAGTATATCATGATGTAATCACCGGATGATTGATTTCAGTACCCACAAAGGTTTATCATTCCTATTCTGGAATGCTAGGAGTCTTGTGAAAAACTTTACAAACCTTAAGGTTGAACTTGATAAACTCTCACCAAGTGTCATCTGTATATCCGAGACTTGGATGACTGAAAACAGTCACGATTCATTATTTGCACTAGATGGCTATGCATTCTTTACACTAAACAGAAACACTCTGAACCAAGATGGTACCACCAAAAAGTCAGGTGGAGTTGCCATTTATATAAAAAATACTCTTGACTTTGACTACCTTGAGCATGACAAACTTACATTCACAAATGCTCACTGTGAAGTACAGTCTGTTCTTATACGATTACCGTTAACAAGACCTATAATTGTCTCAGGTTTATACAGACCCCATGATGGTAAGAAAGACAAAGTATTGGATGCAATGGAGGATGCATATAAATATATGTCCGAAAAATTCAAAAACCCTGATTGGTTCCTAGGAGGCGATTTCAACTTTGAATGTTTAGAGGAAGACGACTTAGACGAACTCGACCTAACCAGACTAGGCAGAATTAAAAAGACCCTAAATCTGACCCAATTGATAAAAGATCCTACTAGACCATTGTACACAGACAGAGTTATTGATCTAATTTTTACAAATTCAAATACCATCATGGCTTCTGGGGTTCTTGACATTAACATATCTGACCATGTTCCAATCTATGTAGAGAGGAAAAAGCCCAAACATGAAAAGGTTAATGTAGAATTCACTGGGAGAGTCTATAAAAACTATTCTAAAGTTGCATATCAGCGAGAACTCATTAGAGAAAACTGGGATGAGTTTTATAGGACACCAGACCCTTCAAAGGCATGGGACATAATGTACGATAAATTAGAAAGGAGCCAATTGTAGCATGTTTTTATGCACTTGATGTTGCAATGTTAACCACTGGGCATTATGTACCTGTTCAGCCCAACTGGTGAACGACGGAAACCAGCGTTTCTTTACCCAAGATGCTGTCTGTACCAGTTTAACAAATCAAATCAAATCAAATCAAATCATGAAAGTGGGCGACTTTGTGTGCTCACTATTGACAACTATGGAGAATAGTAGGTTTTATGTGGTTCTTTTGAGTCTTTATTAGAGTGATACCAAATGAAAAGAAGGGGTTTTCTAGACCAAAGAATCCTGCTGAATCCGAATTTTGTGGTCTTGATTCCCAAAAACTGACCGAATCCACTCAAAAATGATGTTTGATGATGCAAAGTATTAAGAAAATGTACAAAATAATGTTGAAAATGTTTGGGACATTATTTATATATAAACCTGTCAATCAAAATCAGTACCTCAATCTACCTTATCAAAATTGGCCTATCCCTCAATCTGACAGGCATTCTTCCTATCTATCACTCTACCTATCCTGCACAATACCTATCCCTCAGCCTACCTATCCCTCAAGCTACCTATCCCTTGAATTGGAACCTTCTCTTGGATTAGCTCATCCCTCCAAATGCTTAAAGACTAAAGCCTATCCCTCTCCTTGCTACTAGTGCCCATTTTCTGTGCCTACCTATCACTGAGTCTACCTATCCCCAATCTGCCTATCACCCAACCTACCTATCCCTCATTGTGACTACCCCTCACTCTGCCTATATGTCATGTTTTATCAGCCTTATCCATATTTTTAACTATGCCCATCTGCTAAACATAACATTCCTCACCATGTCCACTATGATTTGTACCTATCCTCAATTTTCCTATCACCCAGCCTACCTATCATTCATTGTGACGATCTCTCACTCTGCCTATCCCTCATGTTTGACTTGCATTATTTTTCTGTTTATCTGATCCTATAGATCTACTAAAGATAGCAGGCCTACAATTTTTATGGATAAGTTCATTTTCCTATCACCCAGTCTACCTCTCCTCCATTATGCCTATGCTGGCATATCCCTCATGTCTAAACTACACATCCCTCAGACTCCCTAGCCCCATGGCTTTTACATATCCCTACCAGGTGGACACAGAATCATTTGTTAGAGACAATGTAATGGACACATCAGGGGCGCCCCCCCCCCTATTTTTCTGTACATTTTAATTTAGTTGGTTCAACGACCCCAATGCTGTAGGCATTTCAGCGCCCCCCCCCCCCCCCCCCTTTCCCAAATTCCTGGGTCCGCCACTGCATATGACAGGATTGTATACACTGAAAACCCAGCCCTATGTGAAGATCGTCACTGCAGACGACTTTAGGGTGATCATGCCATGTAGATCACCCAGAGTCGTCACATTGATTACAATAATTCTGCCACTAGGAGGCTCTATTATGCAATGGTGTGACATATATTCTCCCATCAAGTCATGTATCAATTAGAATCCACCTTGATATTAAGTATATGTATCGAAACACTCATTTAGAAAAATGTACATTATTGTGTAAAATTAGATTAGATTATTTCCAAGCATAATATATAAGAGGAATTTGAAGTTGACAACAAGGCAGATATATGTAAAGCATAGACACCTCTTATGTACCTAAAGGCCATTCATCAAAGTGGGGGTTGAGGGTCCAGTTGGGGCCGGGGGCGGGGGGGAGTACATGTCTCCTCCGGTACACCCATACCAATTTCTGAGGAGTGTATCAACCTCATAATTATAGTCTGCATGATGCATGCATGGTTACAACAGCGGTGGGATATTCCTAAGATGTTAAACTATGAGTAGGTGGGGTAGATATTATGTGCCATTCTGTCACCATGTCGCCTCTCTCATCGTCACGTCGCCTCTCTCATCGTCATGTTGCCTGTCTCATCGTCACGTCACCTCTCTCATCGTCATGTGATTAAAATACATTCTCATTACAAGAAACTCGTTACAAGAATCGAACCCTGGCTTCCCATGTGAGAGACAGACACTCTCACCACTACACCATAGAGGCACTTGCTGATGTGCATCTAAAATATGTTATATGTAATTATTCTCGCCTTTGTCGCCTCTCTTGCCATGTCGCCTCTTTCGCCGTTCCTCGTGCGAATAGCGGACGTTATTCACACGAGGAGCTCGTGTGAATATCGCTGGCGGGCTAGGCCGGGGTGGCTTGTCACACTATACCCATAGGCAAAGCTGTAAGTCAGACCTCCTACCCTATACGCTTCTTGATGTGGTGGCTGCAAATGGGTCCGGGGGGGGGGGGGGGCATCCCCTATATTTTCTATAGTAAGTATGTGTGACTATCAAGGCCCAAGGACATTTCCCTTGGAATTGTGTACACACATAGTAACCAACATTGAAGGAGTGCGCCCCCCCCCCCGACAGATGGGTCATAAACGACCTGGCGACCTGCACTGATAATCCTAGGCTCCCGATACACCCAACCTCTCAGTCACTAGTACCTAACCTAGTACCTAACCTAGTGATTTTTTGGCTCCCTATGCGACCAACCTAGGTCAGATATTATTGTCAGGTTGGTCAGTACTGACCAACCCACCTTAGTCTTTTTATTTCCAGGGGGAGCCACTGAGTGGTCATGACAGGTGGCCCCAACTAGTGGTATACAAATAAAACACACCAATGATGAACCTAGGTTAGCCACTACTGACTGACCCCTCGGTCATTTTTGAATATAACTTTGCCATTATGACTGACACTCATATGACCAACCTAGGATAGTCTGTACTGACTAACCCTTTCAATCTATGGATTTTCAGTGCGGGATGTTTTGAAGACGACTTTCTACCAAAGGGAGTGATCATTTTTTATCAACAGGGAGAGAAAGGCAAAATAATTTGGCACCGGGGGGTTTAAGAAATTTGGGGTAAAAACCTGTTTTGGGAAAAAAAAAGCCTGCCTGTTACTATGCTTCAAAGGGCCAACGCGCTCTGATTTTTCGACCCTTAAGGGGAGGGAGTAACCACTTTCGACCCATTGAGGTGGGATTCGAACCCACACACCTCATTGAAAAATGATCCAAGATTCCAGATCATTTTCTTTAGATATAAACTCGTCCGGCGGCAACCGGCCGGGATAGCTGGAGTCTGGACCTGGTGGTGCTGCCCATAGGGAGGAGGGAGTGGGGAGGGGCAGAGGGAAGGGAAACATGTAGGCCTACAGGGAATGCGCTTATTTGAGTTCCAATTTGAGTGCTTTTTTTAATGTATATACACATCTATTTTCCCAAATATGGCAATTTCTTTTCTCCATCCCCCTCCAAAAGTTATCTCGACCACTACATTCAGATTTTGACAAATGCCCCCCCCCCTAGCATGGACCATCTTTAATAAGGACCAGCCTCTTCGGGGCCGGGGGGTGAATGCACGTCCTATGCACGCTCCTTGTCGACCTTGGTAACATGCTTCCAAGCAACCTGCACTTGGCGTCAGAGACGTCGTCGTTCGTTGGGAACCTCATTCTCCAGGAATATTCTCTCAGGACCAGCCTCACTCAAACGTTTATCAACTTTCTGCTGATCTATCTCAACAATTTGAAGTAGGCCTACTTTTAAATATATTTACAGGGGACGATTGTGGTTAGATACGAAAATGCCACCAACCTTTAGTTCACGTTTTAAAGGAGGGGGGCGCACAGGTGCTTGCCTTGGACGCTGGTTGCTGGCAGATCCAGCGTAGGAGCGTGATTATTGTTAATGAGTATATTATTTTAAAGATTTGATGTTTATTTAGGGGTAATGTATCTCAGTATCACTGGGTATTACAGAGTGGGTATTACCATACCATAGGTGCTGTAGTTAAGAGATCAGTGCGCAATAAGAGGGGATACAATCTATGTGGGAAAAAAGTTTCGAAAAGTGGCAAACTTGTAGCTCAAATCAACGTCCGTTTTGACATTTCCGGCGCCCACTTCCGGCGATCGGACCTTCTTTGAAATATAGAGTCTAACCACCCCAGCATGGCGTATCTAGTAATTGGCATCCCACCTACAGAGGTGTCCTGGAAATCCTATTACCCCTATTGTTAAAAACTGATTATAAAACCAGTTTAGTCACACTTAGTTTTAGGATGAATACCACATAATACGGATAACATCTTATTGATACACATAAATTGCATACAGATAATTGTGTTTCACACAGATAGTGGTTGCATATATGATTGACACAAATAGCGGTTGTATGGGGGCCGCTCAAAATAAATAACACTATTGCTAGTATACCAGGGGCAGCCTCGAACACTCCAGGCCCATTACTGGGCCTGGACGAATTTATATCTAATAAAAATGATCCGGAATCCTGGATCATTTTTCAATGAGGAGTGTGGGTTCGAATCCCACCTTGGCACACTTGGTAGTACGTTTTTTAGATTATTTATCTAACTCATTTGAAGCATAAATCCACCTTAATTGAGATAGTTAGATTAGCTATTAAATATGTGACTAGGTATATTATTTAAATGTAGGTGCAATTTTCATATATCAACAGTACTACTGTTTATGCCAGACTGGGGTTCGAACCCACACTCCCCTGGTTGCTGATACTAGTGGGCATGTACAGCATAGCAGGGTATGTGGTCCAGTGTAGGTACACAGGCCTAAGTACTCTCCCAGACTGTAAACGTACAGTCAGGGCCCGAGACTGTACCAGGGGTGGCGATGCCAGACATCAGTCTCCCATTCCCTTTAGCCTGGGCTCCACTAGGGCGACACAGGTCCCTGCGAAACGATGCGATCCTTCTAATGTTTTGTTCTTGTATATTTTGCCTCATTTCGCTTCATTTCGCGGCAGTGTCGCCCTAAGAAATGCCTCAAGCAGGGCGAAACCAGGGCGAAACCAGGGCGAAATTGGGCTAAATGGGGCGAAATGCAGTGAAATATTCAAGAAGAAAAGATTAAAAAGATCGCTCCGTTTCGCAACTTGTGTCGCCCAAGTGGAGTCCAGGCTTTTCTCACGGTCATGCGACTGACTGCAAGGCCCAGTAGAAGATGTGGTCATATGGGCCATGGGCCAATACGGACAAGTCTCATTTCAGATGCATATTTCATACTAAGGCCAAATAAAAAAAAGTTTTGTTTCAGGTAACATGGGAAGAAACTCTAGGGTCGGTAGGTCGAATTTTCCTTTTCTTTTTCCTTTTTTGTTTTTTACTTCCCTTCTAAAATTGACCCAAAAAAGTGAAAAAATTGGTAGATTTTTTTCCAAAATTTTGTAAACCTAAAATTGACCCCCCAAAAAAGTATAAAAATATAATAATTTCTTCAAAGTTGCATAAATAGCGTAGGGTCGGCCCTTTTTAGATAGGGTCGGTCGGGTGACCTGAAACAAACATTTTTTTTTTGGCCTAAGAAGAAGCACTAAGAACTCCATTATGGTTTGACAATAATAGGTAGACATCAGTCAAACATTTTATATCGTTCATTTGGTTATCTGGATTATCTTTATTTGAATAATGTGGGCAAATTGCACACCAGGAATTTGAGGCATGACATTTCAATTATTAGTGTGGGCTAATTAGTTAATTCCAGTATAAATTACCAGGGGGTAAAGATCCCGCCCATGGAAAAGTATGTATGAATGATTTTGGGGCAGTTTGAATCATCATTCATTTTGCCCCCCTGCAGCTAGTTGACCCTTACTCCCGTGCTCCCCCACTGGCCCTCCCCTTCACTGGAAATTAAGGCCCCCAGGTCCCAAGGTCGTTTTTTAGGCATGCACGGGATAGCTCTCCTAGGTGAGAGGACAGACGTTTAATACATTAATGCATTATGCCGTCCTTAAAGGGTTGAGGGCCTAGGAGCATGTGATATATGCCAATCACATGTGGTTTCGAGTGTTAACCCTTGTAGGGAAGTGCTGCAGTGTTATAAAGCACTATTCCCTTTTGTTTTCATGATGCATCAGGGGTGTCGGAACAGGGAGGGCAGGGGGGCATGGCTTCCCCAATCCTAAACATGGGGGGGGGCTGTGTATCTTTTGCCCCCCCCCCCTCCCAAATCTTTTTTTGGGAAATGCTTATGAATTATATCCATTACTCTATAGTAATAAAGATAAATACCCACAAATTGACCTTAAAATGCACCAAATCATGTCAAATTTTTCAACATTCTCCTTGGGCTCATGCCCCCAGACCCCCCAATAGCTTTATCAGTGTGTTGCTGTTAGCGCTCGGAATCACGCACCCATTATGAAGACCAAGGGCATGATGCCGTCCTTAATGGGTGAACACATGGATATGCACTGGCGAGTTACTCACCAGGGCTGCATTCATGCATGATCCCGATCAAAGGGCATGATACATTAATGCACTATGCAGTCTTTAAAGGGTTAAAAGGACATGGACTATGGTATATAAAAAACATCATTAATTTAAAGCTGACGACGTTTTCATTAAAAAAAAAAATATATATCCTAGTTTCTTTACAGAGTGTCCTGCTAGGCAAGGGGAACTAAGGTTTGAGTTTAGTGTCCACTGCCTGCATGCCTTTGAAGGGGCCGCATGAAAAGTTCATTATTAATGTAAGATCTCATGATTGTCAAAAAGTAAATGTTTGCCACAACCCCCAGATTCTATTATTTTATATAGTTTTATAATAATGAAAAATGTATAATGAAAAAAGGCCGCATCTATCCTCAAAATTTCTCGGACTGTAAACTCATTTGTGTGTTCCCATGGCCTTATAGACATCGTTCACGCAGGGGTATCACAGCAGAACTAATATAAGGCAACGTTCACAAGTGATGTCACCAGCTAGCTAGGTGGTGTAAAGGTCTTTGGGTTTAGTGGTGAAATGTAACCTGGAGCATACATTTCTATACATAGATTTGTACAAAAAAGTGACGTCAGGGGGAGGATGGTGTCTTGAAAATGGTCCCAAATTAGGTGACATCATTCGTGAATTATCCAAACGACACCCGGAAATTGAGCGTTCACGACTGGGAAAAATCTGGGCACAAGATATTCTTAAGCGTTTCGCGTGCCTTTTCTGATGTTCTCCTAACTTCCACAGAGTTCCCCTTCTGAACGTGCAATGCCATAGTGCTGTTTTGAGGGATGCTAAAACATTAGGTATATATTATGAGGTAAAGTACCGGTAATTATCATTTGTGTAACTCACCAAAGGGATGACAAGCTATCCAACAGTAGAGTCTGGAAGGTGACTGGGTTTATATCTGAAGGAGAAATGAACTCATGGACATGTTCCACTGACAGTCTTGTTCCTCGGTTAGTAATTATCACCACTATTACAATGGTGTCTATAGTCTGGAGGACACGCCCTAGACTGGCCTGCAGCAGTGGGAGCTCCTACTCCGCCACACACTACCTCCCTGTAGGGGGGGGGGGGGGGGGCACTTGGTATATTTTGTATACACAAGTGTGTGGCTGGGAAAGGTACTTTTTGGGTATAATCCCCCTTACATTTGGAGTTTTCGCTAAAATTCTTCGCAACAAGGGTAATTCTTTTACCAAACCTCTCTCACTAAGGGCACTGACTCCCCAGGGAAATTTGCTAAAACCTAGGGACTTTTTTTCCCCCAAATTCCCCCTCAGCAGGGGTCACTTTTGACCAAAATCCCCCTCACCAAAAGGGTAAGGGTTGTCAAAGGGCCAGTCGCATACCCATGTCAAAAAAGAATTTGAGTGCCCCCCCCGGACTACCTCCTATGGTGGATGATGTAGGCAGTACCCGGAGGCAGGCTGCAAAGTATAACAAACACTGACACACTTTTACTCCTTTAACCCTTTAAGGACGGCATGTCGCTAAAAGATGACATTTGTCCTCATGATGCACCAATGCAGCCCCAGGGAGCAATTCACCTGTGCCTCATGACGACTCTTTGGGATTATATCAAACGCTGTATAGGGTTGGTGTGATGCTTGAATGCAGTGACTCGCCAGGGCTGCATTCATGCATCATGACGACAAAGGCAAAAATACATTAGCACATTATATCGTCCTTAAAGGGTTGAGGGCCTAGGAGCATGTGATATATGCCAATGACATGTGGTTTCGAGTGTTAACCCTTGTAGGGAAGTGTAGTGTTTTAATGCAGAATGCCATTTGTTACAATGATACATGAATGTAGTCTTGGCGATTAACTCTCCAGCAGTGATGGCGGAATAGGGGGGGGGGGGGGGCTGGGGGCCAAGCCCCCCACCCAACTTTAAAACATACTTTGCCCCCATCACCTGACCTTTCGAGAAGATTTTTGGCCTCAGATCAGAATACACTAGAATACACCAATCTCAAGGTAAAATTCCTGAATTTTTTTATGGACCCTAAGATATGTTTCAAACCACTCAAGGGGTCACTATATAGTGGATGTGGTGGGTAGGGGGTCTTTGATTCTATAGATTAATTTGCCCAAACTGGTGACAGGGAGTTTACGTGGCTGGAGGTGTTGAAAACGGTCCTAAAATCGGTGACGCCATTTGTGATGGTTTCGCATGATGTAGGCCTACATCAGCAAACAGACGAGAGGACAGGGGGCCACAGACAGGGGGGGGGGGGAGGTTGTAGCTGTGTATGGCAAGCCTAATGGGTAAACTATCCTTATCTCTGGTTTATGGCCCCAAAAGCCGGCTTTTGGGCCCAAAGCCCGGGTATTGGGCCCTTATACCAGGATTAAGACCCCTTAACCAGGGTTTAGAGCCCAAAACCCTGGTTAATGGGCCTTAACCAGGGTTTAGGGCCCAAAAGCAGGGTTAAGAGCCCAAAAGCAGGGTTTTGGTCCCTTATACCAGGATTAAGGGAGTTTACCCATGCTTTGTCTACTTAAACAGGTTTAACGTACATAATCCTGGTATTAGGTCCAAAATCCTGGTTTAAGTCCTTAACCCTGCTTTTGTCTACAAAGTCAGGGTATGAGCTATACCCAGCTTTTCTTCCAAATACCCATGCATTGTACCTAAACCCTGACTTTGTACACAGAGCAGGGGTATTTGCACCTAATCCCATATTTAGGACACCAAATTCCTGGTTTAAGGACTAATACCCATGCATTCTCACAAAGCATGGGTATGATACTACCCCTACATTGTAACAAAGCAGGGGGAGTGGAAACCCATGCTTTGTATAGAATGCAGGGGTACTGGTACCCATGCATTGTCACCTTTGCAGGGGTAAACCTTACCCCTGCTTTGTATACAAATCATGGGTTATAACCCTAACTTAGTATGGGTAATAGGTAAGCACATATACCCCTGCTTTGTATAGAATGCATGGGTACACTACTGGATTGATACATTTTAAAATCCAACCAAGAGTTAGGCAGGCATATAACGCCGTTCATAGGCTATGCCAATACACTACCCATGCATTGTTCACAAAGTAGGGATAAGGAAAGCATGGGTAGAGTGAAACCCCTGCTTTCTCCAGTAAGCATGGGTATTGGGACATTTACCCAAACATTGTTACAAAAACCTGTTTTTGGGAGATCAATAGTCGGTGATATAACACCAAAGTATAGTAGGGGGTTAGACAATTGTCTTCTGGTTATGTAATAAATCGTGTATCGCATGCTAGGGTCACACACATTCCTACCAAGACCGAGGTGCGTCTGGCCTCATATTAAGACAGATGCACAGAGGTATACTGCAGGCCCGTAACAAGGGGGGGGGGGGGTCGTAGTTTCGAACGAACCACCCCACCTCCCCCCATGAAGAAAAAGTCGTAGTTTCGAACGAACCACCCCACCTCCCCCCATGAAGAAAAAGTATTCCACCCTAGCCAATTGTAAAGAGGACATCTCTGGCTACATGCCATTTTTTACGGCTTATAAATCGGACAATTATTCAGGATTCTACAGGAAAAATGCATCATGCTTAAATTATCACACAATGATCTACCATCATAACTGAAAAGTCCTGTTCCACCATTGAAATAATTGAATCACGTTCCACCACATTAAAAAAAGAACCACCCCACGACAAAGTCTAGTTACGGGCCTGTATAGGCCTACATAACCCCATCATACAATACCGGCTATGTGTGTCACTTCTCGAGTGAGCCACTCCTAATCCTAGAGGGATCTGGGTCAAAAAGAAAGACCAAAGCCACAGACACATATATGTGTAACATGTCTGAGTCAGTATGGTTTAGCATTTCAAACCACCCTGATGACGCAAATAAGGCCAGTGCAAAGAAAAAGTAGCTTCTCATCACCAAGGACTGAAAAATATGATAAGGGAGGCTTTTTTCTTCTGTTCTTTGCAGGCTTTTTCTTTTCTTTTTCTTTTTACTCGCAGGCTTAAATGTAATAATAATAAATGTTTTTCATGACCAAAATTACCATTTTAGTATCTCAAAATTGATTGATCTTTGAAAATGAGGAATGTGTAAGTTATTTCTATCCCATTGCTTTATTGGCCGGATTAACTTTGCTTAAATACCAAATATGGCAATAATTGTTTATCATGTTTTTTCATTGAATATTAGCAAGTAACTTGATTTCCATTCGGTGTCTTGCCATAGTCTTAACCCTTTAAGGATGACATGATTTTATTATTTTTTTATTTTTTATAACTGATATTTATTCAGGAGGTAAGAGAAAGGTTCCTGAGGATCCTGTTTGCATCTGGCTCCTGACCGTGCTGATCTTTATTACTGTTCTATAATTGCATCATTGTCTTTTCTTTTGCTTTCCACCTTTTAAAGAGTCCAGTTTTAGAGTTTTCGCCCGAAAATCCTAATTAATTGTCCAATTTACAAACTGATAAATAGTAAAATTGTCCAAAAACGTTTTAAAAAAAGGGGCATGTGGGGCCCTTACGCCACAAATTTGACACTAACCCTCAAAAATTAAACATTTTGAGGCATAAGGGCAATCTACGGGCCACTATCCCACAAAAATTATATCTTTTCACCCTTTTTTCTTCATGCAGTACGTGTACATACTATACCCCAAGCATTCAATTTCTATATTGCCAATAACAATACAATTATACTAAACACATAGCATTCACATATAATTCACATATAATAACTATATTTCCAATAACATGGCAAATACAATTATACTAAACACATATATGATTCACATATAATAATTATTTATTTGACACACACAATCATGCACTGTCACTTAGATACACCATACTATAGCTACTCAAGCCAATATGGTTTCCTAAAGCCATATAACCCCTTATTCCGTTATATATTTCCCCAATGTACACTGAAAATCCATAGATTGAAAGGGTTAGTCAGTACAGACTATCCTAGGTTGGTCATATGAATGTTAGTCATAATGGCAAAGTTATATTCAAAAATGACCGAGGGGTCAGTCAGTAGTGGCTAACCTAGGTTCATCATTGGTGTGTTGTATTTGTATACCACTAGTTGGGGCCACCTGTCATGACCACTCAGTTGCTCCCCCTGGGAAAAAAAGACTAAGGTGGGTTGGTCAGTACTGACCAACCTGACAATAATAACTGACCTAGGTTGGTCGTATAGGGAGCCAAAAAATCACTAACTAGGTTAGGCACTAGTGACTGAGAGGTTGGGCGCTTAGGGAGCCTAGGAATATCAGTGTAGCCGCTGAGTTACTTGTTGTGACTGCATTATTCTGACTCCTTATAGTAGGGACCACGCGCGAATTTGAAGGAAAGGGAATAAAATTATTTTTCATGCATGACCAGAAAGCTAAGAATATTGGGATTTCAGAAATATTAGTCTGGTTATCATGAGATAAAATAAGAAACTGTACAGTACAGAACACAACAGCAGCATATCTTTCCAATCTTTTACGTCAGCCTGTTATATAACCTACACTGGGGCCCTGTATCTCTCCTTTTCTTAGTGTCCCGGTCACCACAGGGGCCCTGGGTGTCACAATACACATCCCAGCCTGGGACACTCTGAGACTGCTGTGCGGCTCTCTGTGTAGTCGCATTTCCCCAAGAAAAACGTATAAATCATTTTCCCAAAGATCAGATCAAATCTGCTAGCTGCTCTTTGTGACCAATATGTCTTCATGGGGGCAGTATTTATGTTACCACTGTATAGGTACACCTTTATATACCATTCACAATCAAAATTTGATAGAGTGCATCTCTCATATATTGAGAATAAGCAATATTAATGCTTGATAAATCCATACCTGTCTGTCATTGTACCATGCTGACCCCTGGTCAGACCAAAAGGCACTGAGGTTTGACTAATGACCTTAAAGCCCCAGCTCTCCTATAAATAGGGCTGAGTACCTGTCCTGACTGCGCCCTGACTGTGGAGGGGTACCGAGATCTGCGGGTTTAAGGTGACTGCCTACCTTCGTGAACACGTCCAGTGCGGCGTTTTCTGCGCATCTGACGTGTAGGCTTCCTTACAGAGCAGTAATTAAAACCTGTGGACTGACCAAGAAGCGATCTCACAACCCCAGGGTCTCAGTTCTGTGCTGATCCCAATGTGCCACTGAGGCAGGGCTACAGCTTGTCATACTGGCATCTACCTCTAGACTACCTTTCAATTTATTGATTATCATCACTTTTTATTTTCAATTGACAAAAAACACTGAATTATGCCCAGGACCATATATCTAAATTGATACTATAAATTCAGAAATGATCTGAAGAATATCTTTTGGGAGTTTAAAAAACATGGTGATACTTTTACTACCATTACTCTTGAAATAAATGAGTTCATTGTGTAGTGTTGGGGATATACTTTTATTTTTCAAAATTCAATATTTAAAAAAGTAGCCCGGGACCCCATACTTTTATTTTCACTACTTAGTTTCAAATTACATAAGGTATATTGTGGAAATATTTGGAGTAAATCTAGATACTTTTGATCCATGATAGGCAACCACCTTAAGTCTCAGAGTGGCACTCATCAGTAACACAGCCCCAGAGCATGGTTAGGCACTGGGGGGTGGGGTGGCTATTCACCTAGTATTTTGGATAGGGTGGAGGGTGAGTTGATTTTTATGGTATTTGGGGGAGGGGGTTAGCCCAACGATTTTTCTTGTAAAATCAATATTTATTTTGGGCTCATCTAATGGGCTTAAAGGAGATTGCAGGTCTGTAGCAGACTTTCCAATCTATCTTATTGTGCAATTCCCATAACCACCAAGTTATTATTTTTATAAGCAAATTTGACATTTCGATGGAAATGTCCTGTTTAAGTGTGAAATATTCAAAATCAAAATGACTTTTTGCGATGGGGGTTAGTTCAGAGGGTTTTATGGATTTCTGCTATATCAGAATTATATAATGTCATTAATATTCTCTGTAAAGAGAGCCCCCGTATAGCCATATAGCAGCAGTTAATTTCTGATGACCTCAATAAAAACACTCGACCTGCCACCTTCAGGGTCTTGTGGTCCCTACTTATAGTGTACCTTGCCACTGCTCACTGCAGTCAACTGTGACAGAGGGATCCCAGCTAGAGGTCAGTGAAGGGCTACAGGCCTGATAGTACAGCGCCCTCATCTATACAAATTCAAATATAATGATACTGGGTGTTCATGGGCTAGTCTATGTGGGAAAAGGAGGTCCAGGGCCAGTGTTCATGAATACTTAAATACTGTACTTTCTATGAAAGTAAACATTTATTAATAATACTTCAATTAAATACATAAATTTACCCATCCTTCCATCCTTCCCCCCAAGTCCCTAGATTCTTCTAGCTGAACTACTGCCTTTATTCCTACTGAGTAGGACAAAGGTCTGTTTACTGGATTAGTCAGTGGTCTTGCCTGGCATTGTTTTTCCCATATTATAATCTTTTTTATTTCAAAATCAAAAACCATGCAAATATGCCTGGGACCATATGTTCAAAACACATTTCCTGGACACATAATATTATATAGAATATTGTGTTGGAGTTTGAAGAAACTGTAGTTACTTTTCAATGTTATTTCATATGTAAGAGAGCACTATATAGTCCTATTACAGGTCACTCGGTCTTTGTGGTTACATAACTCAGAAACAAGCCCTCCGATTTTTTTCTTATTCTCTGAGAGTATATATCTTTAGGAACATCTAGTATAAGTATGGTGAAATTGTAGTTACTTCTAGCCTATACCCGCCGGCCACTTTAAGCAATTCCCATTGGGAAAAGACACTCACAAACCTACTTGTCAATGATGTAGGGTTATTATGTAGATACATCTATAGTTTTCTTCATGTATCCATTCTCCCTACACGTATGTGTAGATGAGCATCTACATGTCCAAAACATCTAGCCCACAAGTTGTATTCCGCATTAGCAAGATGACCTGTGTAGAGCGCCATGTTTGTTGGTACCAGTGTATATCCTCTAACCTCCAGCAACCAGCTTAGGCAAATCTCGTGGACGAGATCAGGGTACAAACATGGCCTAAATAATGTGAGTGGCTTGTAGCTAGACATTCCTTATGTCACCTGTCCATGGTAGTGTAGTGGTTAGCACTGTGGCTTGCCAATGCAAAGGTGCTGGCTTCGAATCCACACCAAGTTTGCTTGGTTTATCAACCATGACTTTTTTTTCAATATATAATTACCTCTATATTATTATTTCCAATGGTCAGATAATTGTTCTGTTTCCATAACCTATTACATTGGGTACACCTCAATATAAATATGAAAAGAAATAAAAAGGGTTTCAAAGATGCATCTGGCTTGGGAGGGATTAGAACTCCTGCACCTTGTGTCACAAAGCCACAGTGCTAACCACTACACTATCCTGGACAGATGATATATGGTATATCTACCTACAACCAATTCCCAGTACTTTCACTCTGTTTGCACCCTAATCTCGGACACGAGATTTGGCTGGGCTGGTCCCTGCAGAGCAAATGTTTAAGATTGGGGCTTAGTGGTCTACAAGGTGGAGCCACTGTATCTCGCTAATGCGGAATACTTCTAGATTGGGATATCCCCCCCACGTGACCTGTGACGTTACCCGTACGGGTTGTGGGACGCGTTCATATCTCTCTAATAACTAAGTGGTTTGATGCAGGTTCATTCAGGGGTGAAACTGACCACTTAAATCATACATATGGAGTTGGTGCACTTAGCATTGCTTTCCGCTTTACTTGTGATTATTCTAGGCTGTGTCTAACGACCTTGGGCCAATGTTTTTGTCTCTGACTGGGTGCCAGTAGTATATATTGTATCGGAACGGGACCATGCTTAAGTACTGTTTATTACTCACTCGATATGCAGCCAATCAGAGGCCTCCATTTGGTCACGTGACCCGTTGCCATGGTAACGTGACCTACTTAGGACTCTCAGCCAATCAGAAGCCAGCATTCTGGGTGACCTACCGACCTACTTAGAAGCTCTCAGCCAATCAGAGGCTGGCATTCTGGTAACCATGGTAACGTGACCTACTTATGTCACGTGACCTACTTAGGCTCAGCCAATCAGAAGCCAGCATTCTGGTAACTATGGTAACGTGACCTACTTAGGGTTTGTTTGTAAACAACACCACGTGGCTCTCTTGTTTGTAAACAACACCACGTGACACGTGACGTGACGTGTTTTGTTTGTAAACAAAAAAAAAGTTATATAACTTATATATAGAAAATAAAACACAACAAGATAATTTCATTTTTTTCATGTTATGCTAAAATTATATTTTCAAAAAGCACATCTGTTACAGTGTCTATGTGTAAAAAACAGATGGTAAGTACGCGCGTTCTCATTCAAACACTATAACACTATTATACTGTAGCAGCAGCAGGTAGGGCAGGAAGAAAAGGAAGAGCACGAGCAGAAGCGACGACACCATTTGCACCATCCGGCCGTCGCGTTGGTAGCCCTACTACCCGTCGCGCATTCAACTGGAGGCTTAAGTGTGACAAACGACGATTCTTTGTCGACGCGACTACTAACATCAGCAGCATCAGCAGCATCAGCACTAGCAGCATCAGCAGCAGCATCAGCAGCATCAGCAGCAGCGGCAGCAGCATCGGCAGGAGCGGCAGCAGCAGCAGCAGCGGCAGCAGCAGTAGCGCGAGCATTAGCAACAACAGCAGCAGCGGCAGTAGCAAGGGCAACAGAGCGTACACTAGCAGCAGCAGTCCTAACATCAGCAGCGACATCAGCGGCGACATCGGCAGCCGCAACAGCATCAGCAGCAGCAGCGTCGGCATCGGCGGCATTAGTAGCTGCATCGGCAGCAGCAACAGCAGCAGTCACAGCCACAGCGGCAACAACAACAACGCCATCACAACGAGCGTCACTAACAGCCGCAGTAAATGCAGCAGTAGCACGATGAGCAGCACTAGCAGCAGCAGTAGCAGCGGCTTCAGCAGCAGCTTCACATTCGCGCGTTGCTTCATCATACCACTTCATGTCACGGTTGTAACTTTCCATCATAGTGATCTGCAAATTGAGGCGTGGTGGTGGTAGTAGAAGTAGTAGTAGTAGTAGTAGTAGTAGTAGTAGTAGAGAGAATGATGATGATGATGAAGACGGTTTCACTCCCCCTTATATACCCTTACTCCGCGGTAGGGCGGCGACTCCTCCCTTTTTCAAGCCACCGGCCAGCTGCCCACTCACGGCAGGTCTTTAGATTAGACTTAAGTCGCTTACTACGCGCTCACCCCTCTAATCACATTTTCCAGCCGCCGGCCAGCTGACTGCTGACGACAGGAGAGGGTGATTTTTCTTCTTTAGATTTAAGTCGCTTACCACACGCGCACCCTCTAGTCACAGACAGAGTGACAGAAAGGGAGGGGGCCGCTTTGTTCACGTTACCTGTAGTTGCTTTCTATACACACTCTAAGCCCATGACCTCCTAATCCTTTATACAGGTAACACGCGTTCAACTAATTACACTATTGTATGACAGTCGGTACACGGATTAATTTTAAACCACCCTCCCATCTGGATCCATGACTGGTGGGTGGAAGGATCCAGCTGAAAAGCGTGATTAGGGCTTTTGTTTCTCTTATGATAGCAGCAGGTCAACATGCGACAGCTGAAAATGTCAGACTAAGTCGAACTCTCGTCGCTCCTATAAAAGACTGAGATGCATTCTCTTTCCACACACCCTTCTACCACCGCCACCGCCACCGCCATCGCCACCGCCACCGCCACCGCCGTCACTAACTACCACCGCCGGCCAGCCGACCGCCGCCACCGCCAGTCACCCTACCGTCACCGCCATCACTACTACCGCTACACTTACACGCCAGCAGGAAATTTCGCGCTCGCACTCCTTATTGCTTTTTAGAGACGATCGTGTCACAACACAGAAAAAGAAAAAAAAGCGGCAAAGCGACGAGCTTTGCCTAAATGATCAAAAAAAAAAAGAAAAAAGATTGATCTGCGCTTTTCTCTCCTCCTCCCCTCCTCTTCCTCCTCCTCCTCTTCCTCCTCTTCTTTTTAAAAAAAATAAATATTTGTATCAGACTCCTCTGGAGTCTGATACAAACATTTATGACTATTGAGTGAAAATAGAATTTATCGCAAAAAGAAAAAGAAAAAAAAAGACACTTCTGCCGCCGCTACTGTGACACCGTCTGGTATCAACAAAAAGGTCCGCTGACTTTTCTCCACAACCATTCACTACCGAACGTTCGAGTGAGAAACACAGCAGACAGTCAGACACACAACTACTCTCTGACGCGTGCTGAAAAAAAAAAAAATGTCGAGTAGTAAAAGCAAACTCTTCACAGAAATTCATTTCGACGCTCGACTACAAGGACCCTTTAGTTGTATCATTAGCGGTCCGTCGGGTTGTGGAAAATCGCGCTTGGTGGATCAATTTCTGAGCGACGTGAACAATGGCGGCATCAGGCTAAGACGGGTGGAAACGGCGCTCCGCATTATTTGGGCTTTTAGGGTGTAAAACCAATTCAAAATTCAAAATCTCTTCAGCCAGATCACTAATAAGACCATAAAGAACCAACATAGCCATGTCGAGAGGAGGAAGGGGAGGTAGAGGCGACAATATGACGAGAAAGCAACCGGCTCGAGGAACGCCAGACATGTTGAGCGGGGACGCGTCACCAGCTGAAGTCATAGCAGTGGTAAATCTGCTGTCACAGCGTATGACAGTGGTCGAAACCTCAACGTCAACAATGCAAGGTACGCTTACGGAAATAAATAAGACCTTACAAGACATTAATGACACCAACACCACTACGCAGCAAACGATGACCAACCTGTCGAAAAAAATGGATGGCCAAGACGAACGCTTAGAAGGATTTCATACTACGCTGACCGAGACCGGCGCCACTATGAAAAAAATGAGTGACACCGCCATGGCCCAAACCAGAATGTTAACTACGCACAGTAACCGATTCGAAAAAATGGACTTCCAAGATAAACGCAAGGTGGTGGTCATGGAAGGCTGCCCGGAGGATCAAACTGAAAATCTGCTCGCCATTGTAGTGAGATTATTCAAAGATGTGGGACTTGATTGGACACAAGAAGTGCTGGACTCTGTCGAACGGATAGGACCGTACAGGCAAAACCAAAACAAAGATGGCGGAAATCGAAAACAAAAGGTCCGAGGGGTAAGAATTGTTTTTCTCAAGCCCACCAACAAGTCTAAATTGATGAAATCGCTTAAATTCCTGAAGCACAAACCATACTGTTGTGGTGTATCATTTGGTGACGAACTGTCCGAAACGGAACAAAGGCAATTTCTTGATCTAAGGACCATGTACTTTCACGCTCGTGCAAAAGGTATGGACACCAAACTTAGGCAAAAGTTCATCATAGTAAACAAGGAAGCCTTCCCGCAATACAGGCTCAGGAACATGCCTTACCCAGAACTTACGATGAAGAATGCCACCACAGTAGACACACCTGACGGAACCTTGTTTAGACCGGAATACAATCCTCTCTCAAATTTGTACCCGTGTAAAATAAAGGTAGAGGGTGAGTGGTTTGAATCAGTCGAGCAGGCATTCCAGTGTAGAAAAGCCTCTATATGCAACGACGACCTTGCATGGGATGTCATCAAGTCAATGGACTGTCCTTATAAGATCATGAAACATGCAAAGAAAATTGATTCCAACCCTGAGTGGGCGAGGTCAGCTGAAGGAGTACTCTACCAATGCAACAAGGCTAAATTTGCCATCCCTGATCTACGAGAGCTGCTCAAAAACACAAAAGGAAAAAGACTGTATGAGGCTAGCTATCATCCAGTCTGGGGCTCGGGATTCCATCTCGGCCAAGGGCCAGAGTGTAAACAAGACAACTTGAGACTGGAAAATGGACATGGCAGGGTCCTAGAGCGGATCAGACGAGAAATCTATGCTGAGGATGGACTACCTGAGCCAACACTAGACGTAGCACCACAAGCCCCTGCCCCACCAGCACCTCTTCAAAATCAACAGAACCAACAACCACAACAAGATCAACCTGTCGCTGCAGCGCCGCCAGTGGTACAGGGGGAAAACCAAGGTTAACGTATCATGTAAAGCAAAACTGTGACTATAAAGACACCTGAGCTCCTCCTGGATTGCAGCGCCCCATGCTTCGACTACCATAACCTGCTGTGTATACATTACTTTTGGTAAATTTCATTTATTCGAGGGAAATTCCATGTAATAAGGGCTTAATTATTTTAATTTAATTTCCTGTGATTAATTTTAATTAATTGAAGATAATCATATTTCTGATAAAATGTACGAGCCACATCATTCTAAAGCTTATGAATCCATCCCTTTCTTTAAATGTAAATACCGGCAACTGTATGGGAATTTGAAGCTAGTCAAACTGAAGGTAACCCTGCTTTAAGTTGTATATCCTAGGGGTGTAAAGTGTCCTACGTCAAGAGGTCATTGGACAATGTATCAGATCTCGAAAAATAATTTACCTACATGGTTATTATAATAACTACCGGTAATTATGAAAATGTAATTTTGAAAAATATGTATTTTGTCTCTGATTAAATTATGAATCTTACCGGTACAGTACAATGTTAAAGTGAAAATACTGAGAGGTATATGTAGATCTTTTCAAGGTGCGTATAGGTTCATGCTACATCTGGTTCGATGAGACAAATTAGATAAGATATATGTACACAAAGAACTGATTTATAGAAGTGTGTATTTTGAAAGCTGGACATACGGGTACCAGGACGAGAGTCACTTGAACTCTTGACAAGAATATGTTATGTAAACTGGTTTAATGCTGAGAGCATAAATGGATGTAAAATCTGTGTTGAAACACTGAAAACTAATTTCTTGATTTTGGTATAAGCTAAACCTAGTACTATTTACGTGTGACACTCGAAATCCTTGTTGAGACATGTGGACTTATTCTATATGGTATACTAACACAGGTATAAAAGGTGGTAGGACTTGAATATTATGAGTTGTATGAATGTACCGGTACTGTATGTACCGCATATAACATAGATAAGTGTCGATATGTAGATGATTCCACATGTAATATTTACACAGGTATTTTTAAAAGTTGGCAGGACTTGTATGTGAGTCTACTGGAAGCCGTTTCACCGTATCATACGGAGGGTCCGTATGTCCTATTTTTGCGTTTCTGTTCATTTTTGCGTTTCTGCTCAACTGTCCGCATCTTACGGCAAAAAGATACGGCCGCCGTATTCAGATACGGCCGGCCGTATGTACATACGGCCATAATTGCGTTTCTGTTCAACATACGGAGCAAGAAAAAAACGTATCTTTGGCGTATTTAGTACAAGATATACGGAGGGGTAGGGGGGGGGGTGCTATGTTGAAAACAGGACATATACCCTGGTTTTTAGGGCCGTATGTCTCTTTTGTGCGCAGTATGTGGTATTTATGCTCCGTATGTTGGTACTGGATGTGGTGTACATGAGGAAGTGGTAGGGGTTGTGAGGAAGTGGTAGGGGTCGTGAGGAAGTGGTAGGGGTCGTGAGGAAGTGGTAGGGGTCGTGAGGAAGTGGTAGGGGTCGTGAGGAAGTGGTAGGGGTTGTGAGGAAATGGTAAGGGTCGTGAGGAAATGGTAGGGGCCGTGAGGAGATGGTAGGAGCCACTACTACCATTTCGTCACCACTACAGCCAGCTCTGTACTCTGTTGTCTACCACCGTTTATACACAAGGAGTCTGTGGGCAAAGTGTCAGCTCTGTAGGGCCATTATTTACCGAGTTATGGAAGAAAAGACTCTTTTTCATGTAATTTCTCCCAAAATCCATATAATTTTTTATTTATTTTTTTATCATGAAGCTAGAAGTTGGACTTAACTTATTTACCCGTTAAAATAATTCTAGGGTCATTTTATTACATATATATATAGCACTTTAAAAGTAGTAGTAGTTGAAATGTTAGCACTCAAGAGGTTTTGCACCTGTGTGGATGGATATGAACTCGCCGCGGTACAGGGGTGGCCCGCTCCAGATACCCAGTCAACACTTACGTTATACTGACCAAACAGGCCATCGTACATCACAGGGGCGTGGCAAGCAGTTTCAAATTAGGGGGGACTGAGGGGTATTTTGACCCTTTTTGACCCCTTTTTACTAGACATTTTTGGTCTGACCTTTTAGGGGGGGTCAAAAGTGGGGGGGGGGCATGTCCCCCGGGCCCGTTGCCACGTCCCTGTTTACACCAGTGTGTGCAGCATTAGTATCGCCACTGACTGCAAATTCAGGGCTGTGTTGGTGCTGCCACCTAGAGGCTAAGTCATGCTGGCCTCAACTCCTCTCATATATATATAAGGTAATGGAGATCGCAAGCCATGTGTTGGAGGTCATGTGGACCTAAACCATTTTTCTGTAAGCTAGTACAGTCCCCCACCTCCCTTCTCCCTTTTTAAAGTGCACATATATATGTAAAAAAATGGCTCTAGGATTGCTTTAATGAATAGATAAGTAAAGTCCAACTTCTACCTTTATAATTAAAAAAAGATAAATAAAAAAAATTGATTTTCTACGAAATTATACCCAAAAATGTATTTTCTTCTGTAACTCGGTAAATAATGGCCCTACACAGCTGAAAATCTGCCTATAGACTGGTAGACAAAAGCTATCAGAGTACAGGGGTGCCTTTCCCGACCTTTCCTATCTCTTCTCCGACCTATCCTGTCTCTTCCCCGACCTCTCTTGTCCCTTCCCAAACCTCTCCTGTCCCTCCCCTGTCTCTTCCCCAACATACGGACCCTATATATACCCTCCCCAGCCTACCTCCGTATGTTGCTACATATTATGATGTCACAGAGGGAATTCCCTAGGGGTTTCCCGGAATGTAGACTGGTTTTTGCATATTTTTCTAATTGAGACAGGTGACCATGTCCGTATGTTGAGAGGGCCGTATGTTGGATGCCGTATGTTGATATTTTGTAAAAAAAGATACGGAGGGTATGCGGAGGGTGAAAAGAAATGGAAAATTTGCTTTGGTGATATTTTGTCCGCATCTTGACCGCATCTTAAGGCCGTATGTTAGTTATAACATCAACATACGGTGAAACGCCTTCCTGGTACCGTATATATGAATTTACCGGTACTTTATGTACCACATAGAACATAAGCGTCTTGATATGGGGATCGATATCATAATTATGTTATACATTCACAGGTATTCAAAAGGTGGCAGGACTACTATGTGAGAGTCTACTGGTACCGTATACATGATTGTACCGGTACTCGACGAAAAGTAAATTTTAAATCAATAATTTCCTTTGGTTCTTCTTCAAACCCAGACTGTATAGCAATTATATTAAAGAATTGAATTATCTGATTTAAATTACTAGTTCAAAATTCTAAAACTCTAATAACTCTAATAAATACAAAAAAGGCATACGCCAAAGCCTTGTTTAGTATTGACCTAGGTCATTAAATCTAACAGGGGCATAGCCAAATACTGCTTGCTAGCCTACACGAAGACTAAGCATATACATGAGTAGTATAGTATGTATCGGAACGGGACTATAGTTAAGTACTGTTTATTACTCAATCGACCTGCAGCCAATCAGAGGCCTCCATTTGGTCACGTGACCCCCTCATTTGCATAATTATGTAATAGGCCACGCCCCCTCATTTGCATAATTACGTAATAGGTTACGCCCCCTTGATCACCAGCCAATCAGAGGCCACCATTTGGTCACGTGACCCCCTCATTTGCATAATAGGCCTTGCCCCCTTGATCACGTGACCCTTTCATTTGCATAATAAGCCACGCCCTCTTGATCACCAGCCAATCAGAGGTCGCCATTTGGTCACGTGACCCCCTCATTTGCATAATAGGCCGCGCCCCCTTGATCACGCGACCCCTTCATTGACATGATAGACCACAACAACATCATGTGACTATCTTTGTTTGTAAACAACACCACGTGGCTCTCTTTGTTTGTAAACAACACCACGTGGCTCTCTTGTTTGTAAATAAGACCTACTAAGTTTAGGCATAGGTAACAGCAGTGTTTGTAAATAACGCCTACTATGTTTTCAGTCATAGGTGTCTAGAGCAGCAGCAGCAGCAGCATCTTCAGCAGCAGCAGCAGCAGCAGCCGCGTCATAAGTGTCTAGAGCAGCAGCCACGTCATAGATGACTAGTGCAGCAGCAGCAGCAGCATCTTCAGCAGCAGCAGCAGCAGCAGCAGCATCATAGGTGTCTAGAGCAGGAGTAGCAGGAGTGTCATAGGTGTCTAGAGCAGTGGCAGCAGCAGCAGCAGCAGCATCATAGGTGTCTAGAGCAGGAGTAGCAGGAGCGTCATAGGTGTCTAGAGCAGTGGCAGCAGCAGTAGCAGCAGCGGCAGCAGCAGTAGCAGCAGCAGCATCAACAGTATCTTCAGCAAAAGCAGCAGCAGCCGCGTCATAGGTGTCTAGAGCAGCGGCAGCAGCATCTTCAGCAGCAGCAGCAGCAGCAGCGTCATAGGTGTCTAGAGCAGCAGCGTCATAGGTGTCTAGAGCATCAGCCGCAGCAGCAGCAGCATCTTCAGCAGCAGCAGCAGCGGCAGCAGCATCATCATCAGCAGCAGTAGCAGCAGCAGCAGCAACATCTTGAGCATCAACAGCATCTTCAGCAAAAGCAAAAGCCCGTAACTTAGCATCATGGGCATCAGTCATAGCCGTAACAGCGACACTGCGACTAGCATAAGCAAAACAGGCTATTTTTTTAGCAGCTGTACAAGCATTAATAGCATTAGCCCTAGCAGCAGCCGCAACAGCGACACTTTTAGCAGACGTTGCAGCATCAGTAGCCGCAGCATCGGTAGCAAGAGCGGAAACAGTAGCAAAAAGATTAACAGCACGAGCAGCAGCGGCGAGAGTAACAGCAACGTTGTTAGCAGCATTGGCAACTTCGTATGCAGCATGTGTAGCACGAACAGCGATACGAGCTTCACGTTTTGCACGAGCAGCAGCATTAGCTGCAGAAGTAGCCCTCACACTTTCCAGCAACCCGTACGAATCTTGATAAAAACCAACCTCCACCTTGCTACTTGTTGACTCATCAGTAAACATGGACGTCTCCTCATGTGGTGTTGTCGCGGCTCTGTAGTAGTGTTGGGATTGCTCACATTCGGTAGAACGTAGAGTGATTCCTGATGACGCCATGCTGAAGGTGGTTGAAGAAGTGTGTGGGACTCATGTTTCACTCTCGCTTATGTACTAGGCTCCGAGATAAGCTTCTTAACTCAGGAGGAAAACTCTCACTAGGAAGGCGACCGGCTGTCTACCTGTGTAGGTGCGGGTTCGTTACATCTTTAATCCTGTTCGACCCTCTGAGGAAATACATGAAAAAAACAAAAGACTCGAATCCGCAGACAGTAGGAAGCTATAAGGAGCTTAACTCGTGTTTGATTTAAGCTGTCTACCACACGCACGCGCTTGTAGTCACAGCTAGAGTGGCAGACTTCTGTCCGCCCGCTGGCGCATGACAATCGACTTTAGACACCCCCTGTAGTTTTTTTGCATACACAGTTGACTAGCATCTTAAGCTCTTACTCAGCTATAAGCCCATATACATGTAACGTGCATTACTCTTCTTTATGGTAATTATCAGATCGATTTAAGGGTGGAAAAGGGCTTAGGTGATGTAGATCCCTCTCTAGCTGAAAACAGGCTTAGGCTATAGCATGTAGGCAGCTGGCCGCGTTAAACATCCCCTGTAGTTTTTTTGTATACACTCTCGATCCCCTCTCTAGGTGAAAACAAAAGCTTAGAAGATGAGGTGATCCGGCCACTGGCTGGCGCGTCACACCTGGCGTTAATCACCCCCTGTAGGCTTTGTATACGCTCTCTAGGTGAAAACAAAAGCTCCCTCTACGGGCTGGCGCGTCACACCTGTCGTTAAAACGCCCCCTGGAGTCTTAGTATACACAGGTGCCCCGCCTTATCTATTCACCAGCTATAAGCCCATATACGTGTACATGCGATTTTTGATACCCTCTCTGGAATAGGGTGGGGCTCAAGGTGAAAACAAGATTAGTCCATTCGCTCTCTCAGCTATATAAAGAGCCTCAATTGTTCTTGCAACAGCACTTCACCACCGGTACACTATCAGTCACGAGGCAGATGTTTGCGGTATGGGTCATACAGGTTACCTACTAATAGCGGTTTGGGTGAGTAGATCACTTTTTTTCCCCTAAAAAACAACAAAAAAAAACCCACTTATGACTCAGGTATGTATATGTAGCACTGTTAGTGTAAGTACACAGTAGAATCTACTGTACTATAGACTCAGCCCTCTGAAGACGGCGGAGCGCGTTAATGCGCGGGTCTGTGGCGGCGTCACTTGTTTTTTTATTCTAACTAAAAAGTCAGAAGTCGATCTACGACCTATCAAAGACAAATTTGTGATAAGTTCAAACTAAATAAGAGACAGTTTGAGCGTCTCTTAGTCGCTGTCAAAGATGCGAATAACGAACGCGCTGAGGGCGGGGTTCAGGTCACGTATAGTTCCTTGCTCTTTCGTCAGATGGCGCCACAATAGGGGATTTGTACATTCCTACGATGCTCGCGAACATTTCAACGCATAATGAGCTATATAGGCAACAAAGTGTGCTTCTGAATATATTAAAATATAAAAAACAATTCAATATTGTGTATTTCTGATAGAAATGAGACAGTTTCTTCGAATACCAACTAAACTATAGCGAGATGAAAAATACCACACCATATCTAAGGCTTTATAAAAGATACATAGGCAGAAACTCTCGCCGAGTCGGTAATCTGAAAAACGAATCAACTCGTTGTGCCACAAGGGCCCCCATCCAACGGGGGCCTTTTGAGCTCAGGCATGTTGTTTCTCAACACTAGGTGTAATTAATTACGCCCATGTTGAGTAGCATCTACTAACCAACTGACAGTGTCAGTTGGTTGGCCCCTCTTTAGGGGCCACACAATAAATAAAGAATAGAGACCTAAGGGAACGTTCACAAACGTCTACCCTTCCTACGGGGTGGGTGGGTCTTTGGGTTTAGTGACAAAACAGCGACATGTCAGCTCTCTTTTTTTTTCCAAGTCTACATATTATTTATGATTAAAAAATTTTAAAAAAAACCACGATAATAAAGTGCGCTGATCAAAAACTGAATAGAAAAATAACCAAAAATAGGTTGGTAGCTGATCGGTCGTTGTCACACGGTGCAGAAAATTTACTTTTTTTTTTTTTTTTTTTTTTTTTTTTTAGAAATTCTATATTAGGACCACAGACGGGGCACATGTGACACTTGTCGAATATAAGAGATACCAATGGGTCTTGTCGAATTTAAGAACTAGGTCTTGGCCATTGTCATTGACTATTTTGAGAAGTAGTCTTTCCCGTCTTGCCCCTTGTCGCCAACTCCCAGCACCCCCTGTGTCTCTTTGTCCATATTGGCTAAAAACAGGACATTGTTGCCTTGGCTATTTTACCCCCCGTCTGGGATCTTATTACTTAATCACCTCGTCTTGACCCTGTGGGGTAGTGGGTATATGGAATAACCATGTCCAGGTGTACTCTATCTGACACATAACCGAAGGTTACTGAGTTATGTAATAATACCTGACCTATGAGGTCGCCAGTCAGTTTGCCGTGATTATTTTGACACACTCTCAGTTACTCGTAGCACATCTAATACATAATTAGACTCAGCATCATATAAGGCAGTCTCGGCCACGCCGCGGCTGCATATCGGACCAGGGGGATAGTCTGGCAGCGACCCGCCACCCCGTTCACAAGCTGTGTACAGCACCCCGTTTCTCTTTGTCCATATTGGCTAAAAAAACAGGACATTGTTGACTTGGCTATTTTACCCGTCTGGGTCTTATTATTTAAACACCTCGTGTTGACCCTGTGGGGCAGCGGGTACATGGAATAAACGTGTCCAAGTGCACTCTATCTAACACATAACCGAAGGTTATGTAATAATAACTGACCTATGAGGACGCCAGTCAGTTTGCCGTGATTATTTTGACACACTCTCAGTTACTCGTAGCACATCTAATACATAATTAGACTCAGCATCATATAAGACAGTCTCGGCCACGCAGGCTGCATATCGGACCAGGGAGATAGTCTGGCAGTGACCCACCAGCCCGTCCACAACCTGTGTACAGCACCCCGTGTCTCTTTGTCCATATTGGCTAAAAAAAAAACAAAAAAAAAAACTAAAAAAAAACAGGTCATTGTTGACTTTGGCTATTTTACCCGTCTGGGTCTTATTATTTAAATCACCTCGTCTTGACCCTGTGGGGCAGTGGGTATATGGAATAACCGTGTCCAAGTGTACTCTATCTAACACATAACCAAAGGTTACTGAGTTATGTAATAATAACCACCCTATGATCCTATGAAGTCGCCAGTCAGTTTGCCGTGATTATTTTGACATACTCTCAGTTACTCGTAGGGTATCTAATACATAGTTAGACTCAGCATCATATAAGACAGGCTCGGCCACGCCGGCTGCATATCGGACCAGGGAGATAGTCTGGCAGTGACCCACCAGCCCGTCCACAACCTGTGTACAGCACCCCGTGTCTCTTTGTCCATATTGGCTAAAAAAAACACAAAAAAAACCAGGTCATTGTTGACTTTGGCTATTTTACCCGTCTGGGTCTTATTATTTAAATCACCTCGTCTTGACCCTGTGGGGCAGTGGGTATATGGAATAACCGTGTCCAAGTGTACTCTATCTAACACATAACCAAAGGTTACTGAGTTATGTAATAATAACCACCCTATGATCCTATGAAGACGCCAGTCAGTTTGCCGTGATTATTTTGACATACTCTCAGTTACTCGTAGGGTATCTAATACATAGTTAGACTCAGCATCATATAAGACAGGCTCGGCCGCGCCAGCCGCATATCGTACCAGAGGGATAGTCTGGCAGCAACCCGCCATCCCGTCTACAATCTGTGTACAGCAGTCTGGACCAGACCACCAACTCTGGGTATAGCATTCTGGATGCCTGGAGCAAGACTGGATCTAACCCTTTAATAGTCGCATAGCGCTTTAATGTGCAGTGCCCGTTGTCGTCATAAGTCATGAATGCAGCACTCAGAGTTCCTCACCAGGGCTGCATGCATGCATACACTGGCATATCGACAAAGGGCGTAGCGCATTAAAGCACTATTGCCACCTTTAGCATTAAAGCGCTGAGGGTTTATTTTTTGATAGTGTAGAAACCAATATCTGTCTAATTAAACCCCTTATCAGTGCTGTTTTTTTTTTGTTTTTTTTCACATACAAAAAGAATTAGGTAATGGCGCTGCAGTACTCTGAAAAGCGGTGGCGGTGAATTTCCATTTAGATCCTGAAAAGGGGGGCGGTCAGATGTCGTCAAGGCCCTGATAAGTAGGGCAGTTAAAATCATATGATTACATTGAGCTAATTTTCTTGCTGAAAGGAATGAATAATTGTATTTGTATAAAATTCACACACACACACACACACACACACACACACACACACACACACACACACACACACACACACAGGACACCTGATGATCTCCACACGATGACCTGATTGCCCTTCCTAAAAAAAAATGCCCAACTCGATCTACCTACTCAACAGGGTTTCAGTGTAGAGTGTATTAGGGGTTTTTCTGATGCGTATATTATATTGAGATTGATTTTCAACTTTTGTGATCAGTGGTTGGTCCTTAAAAGGACCGTTTGGTAGAGAGAGGGTCGCAGGGACCTTGCTGCTGAAGCGGAGGGCGTGGTCATAACGCGTGGCAGTCCTTCAGCAGCTCCTCCAGCACGGCGGGCGGTAGGCCTTCCTCCATGCAGACTTGCTGCTTGACCTGCTCCACGCACCGGCGGATGAGTTGATCAGCGACGTTCTCGATCAGCTCATCCACCACACCCTCTGCTTCAGCAGCAGTCCGCTGTCTCTCCTCTCTCTGTAGCGAGGCTACGAACTGCTTCTCCACGGCCGCATCGATCATAGATCGAGAAACGGCCACGAAGTTCTGTCTCTCCGCCTCCTCTCTCTGTTGCACGGCTACGAATTCCTTCTCCACGGCCGCATCGATCATAGATCGAGAAACGGCCACGAAGTTCACTCCGTGAGCCATTTTGTCGAAGTGACTTCCTAGCCGCCTGAGAGATGCTGACGTCACACTATTTTCGACGACGCTATGACGCGCACGAGGTAGACAGACGACGTCGTTTCACTTCCTTATTTGGAGTTTGGGATCTTTTGACACCGAAGTCATACCGTACGGTCGCGATAAAGCAACTAGTGTTGAAAAGCGTGCCGGTCTTTTATAAGCGCCGGAGTATAAGAGCCTCCAAATGTTTTTTCTCAAGCACTAAAATCGGGACTTTGAATAAGCGCCAGCGCCTAGCTTGTATATAGCTCCTGAGTAAGAACTTCACCGAATTGAAAAGCCCTCCCTCAGAGCTCTTAATCGCGACAGTACGGTACAAATCTGATGTCAACCCGCGCCAAAAACAAAAAGGGTGTTCCGGTCACACGTACCTACGACGAGCGACCTTCAGCTATCACCACGTGAAGAGTGGGAAATAAATTTTGTACGGCAAGAAAACTGAAAACTGATAACGATTCCATTAGATAAGTATTTGGTTCCCATCTATGGCGAGATATTTCCACCAAAGCGATTGATTTATATGTCTGTAAGGTTCAGCTCTCCAACACTCTCCAATGTCCGCCGGTGCACGACGGTCGCCGCCCATCATTAGTCACAACTAAACTTCTGCTGGAGAGTGAAAGTTACGTTGAGTCTTGAGGTGCGCAGAGATACTATCTGCCGCAGCCTGATTTTAGTTCCACGCTATTTAGATAACCGCCCCATTTAAAATCTCTCTCTCGATCCTAGTAAAGGAAAAAAAAAGGCTAGAGTTTATCATGGACGCGTCTCAGTTTTAGTCAAGCCGTAAAGTGAAGAACCAGAGCTTGTACATATTCCCACGTGAGGGGTGACCCCGCGGGGCGTTCAGTTAGTACTGAGTCTATACTCAAGGTCAAGTTCCACTCTCTAAACAGAGCTTTAGCGACTCCGTCATATAGACTAGACCGCGCGCGCGATTTTTTTTTTGCTGAAGCAGCTAATCGATGGAAGAGTAGAGAACAGGTGCTCGATCAAAAATCTGCTTCAGAGGCTTGTTATCAGGTATTAACAGTTAAATCAAAATATTTCAAAACATCCAGAAAAGCAGAATAACATGTCCTACGGGCTACAGCCTGGCACTGACGAGCAGACGACGCTGACGTCATTTCAATCAGGTCACAGGGCTCTTTAGACACCTTTTCTGTAAGACCCGTCTCATACCTTAGTATATAATACCGTAAACGCCGGTGATTAGTATATGATCACATTGGCAGTCGCGGATCCACGAAGAGGCTGAATAAGCCTCGAGCGGACCCGCCACTTGCAATGTGACATAATCTTACCATGCGCTTTGTTTTGTTTTTGTTTCTATTTACAACAGCAAACATTTCAAACAACCTATTGTTTTTTAAAAATGATGAAAAATCAGCCCCAAAAAAAAGTAAACATTTTAGAGCTAAATTTGTGGAGGATAGCCGGACATGCTGATGTCACTAGACCCCTAAATTCGATATGGTGACATGGGCATTTTCTTAAAATTCGATACGACGACACGGGCACGGACATCTAAGTGACATGGGACATGTGGCATTTCTTGAGTCCCACATGTGCCATGGACCATAGTGACATGAGGAAAAAAAAAAATGTTCAAAGAGTGCATCAGAAAAGTGCCATTTCAAGCCTAAACATTTCGCCAAATTTTTTTTTTTTTTTCTTGGATGGTACTCGGCTTTGCAGTGTCTGGGTCCTTAAAAATGTACCAGAATGCTCAAATTCGGGTTCTAAATATTTTCAAAAAACGTTTTCTCCCTTAGTGACGTGTGACATGGGTATTTCTTAAATTCGACATACGGCTGCATGGGGAGGACCCACCCGTCAAGGGCCCCCATGATGACTCATACCCGCCGCGTTCAAACTAGCGTGGTGGTTATAGGTAGACCTTCTTTCAGTATCCACGTGACCAGATCCATCGCCGTCTCTTGAGCAACAGTAACCGAGGTAACTAGGGTTATTGTTATCCGGTCCGTAAGACGACAGTCTAAGACGGTGTGTAGTCGCGTTTTGCTCTCCCTAATACTCTAATTCAAGTCGAGTTACCGCTAACCCCTACAAAAAGAGGGTCATTTGTGTAATTCAAAAGGCGTTCCTTTGTTA
Source organism: Harmothoe impar (assembly GCA_947462335.1). Taxonomy (NCBI): domain Eukaryota; kingdom Metazoa; phylum Annelida; class Polychaeta; order Phyllodocida; family Polynoidae; genus Harmothoe; species Harmothoe impar. Next base: position 3,550,623 of record OX381713.1, read on the forward strand.
GCAATGAGGGGGTCGTTCTATTCATTGATTTTTTTTTTTTTTTTTTTTTTTTTGTTTACAACAAGTCAAAGTACAGTCAATCAACCGAGATCCTTTCTACTCCGTGGGGGTGTAGAAGGATCTCCCCCCTGAGGTTACAAAGTCACCTCTTTATTTAAGGGGCTACGGGCCGCAAAGTCGCTTTCGCTTTCGCTTACAAGTCACAAAGTCGCATGAAATATTCAAGTCAAAAAGTCAAATTCATCAACTATCAGCACAGTCGTTTGAAAGTCATCAAGTCACCGAAAAACTCCTCTACAGTCACCTCCGACTCGCCTCCTCCCTACCCCCCTAAAGGGGGGTAGAGAGGAAGCGATTCCCTAGAGATCAGATAATTTTTTTTTTTTTCTCCCGAGCAGACCCCAAAGGCCCCCCCTCCCCCCCAAGTGCCCGCCCACCCCATAAATAGTGCCCCCCTCCCCCCCCTCCCCTCCCCATGCATCTTAAAGTGCCCCCCTCCCCCCCTCCCCTCCCCTCCCCCCTTATAGAAGCCTCCCATTGGCTAGTCCAAGTCATGTGACCAAAAGGGAAGCGTGGTCTGTCTATTGTCTATATTATGCAAATGAGGGAGGGGGTCAGGTCACGTGACCAAGGGGGTGTGGCCTATTTTCCAAATAAAGAGCGCTTCCGGTCACGTGACCAAGGGGGTGTGGTCCTATTATGCAAATGAGGGGGTCACGTGATCCATTATTATGCAAAGGGAGTCACCTGACCAAATGGAAGCCACTGATTGGCTGGTGATCAAAGGGGTGTAGTCTACTATGCAAATGAGGGGGTCACGTGATCAAGGGGGCGTGGCCTATTATGCAGATGAGGGGGTCACGTGACCAAATGGCGGCCTCTGATTGGCTGGTGATCAAGGGGGCGTGGCCTATTACGTAATTATGCAAATGAGGGGGCGTGGCCTATTACGTAATTATGCAAATGAGGGGGTCACGTGACCAAATGGAGGCCTCTGATTGGCTGCAGGTCGATTGAGTAATAAACAGTACTTAACTATAGTCCCGTTCCGATACATACTATACTACTTACATGGGAGGCCATAAGTGCCGAGTCCTAATGTCGGGGGGATGGGGTTATTTTTCTTTTTCTTTGTTTTTTCGGGATTTTTTTGAGTTTCACTTATTCTCATGCAACACAGAAATGTTACAAAGTATCCACAAGGCGAAGACGTAAATTTTAGAAAGGGGTTTTCTGTAGTTCACCTGAATGCAAGAAGCATTAGAAATAAAGTCTCAAATTTGAAAGTCGAGTTATCAAATAAAAATATTGACATAATACTTTTTTCTGAAACATGGTTAAATGAAACAGACGAGGATAATCTGTATACTTTCCCACGTTACAGTCTGTTTAGACAGGACCGTCTGAGTATCTATAGAGGAGGGGGCTTATGTGCTCATGTAGATGAGGGTGTGTCATGTTCCATTGATAAATTCAAGCATTTAAATAGATGCAACGACAACATAGAAGTGCAATGGCTTTTGTCAGTTAAGGGAGATTGCAAAAAGGCTCTGATTTGTAATGTTTATAGACCTCCATCGGGATCTGTCCAAATATTTTGTGACACTATGAGAGCTCTACTATTGCAAATTGATGATATTAGTGTATATGACTTGTTTGTATGAGGAGATTTTAATGTATTAGTGGCTGCAAATGAAAAGAACACTCTTTATGAATGTATGGATCAATTTAACCTTGTCCAACTAGTACACGGAGTCACTACTTCTTCTGGTACTAATACATGTATAGACTTGATTTTCACAAATTGTACAAAGATAGTGTCTAGTGGACCACTTAACATACATCTAAGTGATCACCTGCCTATCCATCTGATACGTCAGCATAACTTTGTAAAACCTGTGTTTAGAAAATTTAAAGGCAGATCCTATAGAAATTTTAACTTGAACGAGTATCTTACTAGTTTAGAAAATTGTGATTGGACATATTTTGAAAATTGTAATGACCCTACAGAATGTTGGGATATTTTTGAAAACATGTTAAAACGAATGTTAGATGTACAATGCCCTGTTAGAGAGTTCAAGGTCAGAGACAAACCTGATCCGTGGATGACTAATTATCTGATAGAGAGGATCACGGATAAAAATAATTTACTTAAAGAGGCCAGAAACTCTCGCTGCATATTGACATGGTATAGGGCAAGACGTCTTCGAAATATAGTTAATCTTGAAATTGACACCGCTAGAAACAAATATTTTTCAGAATTAAGTCAAGCAATGCTGAACGATTCTAAAGGTTTCTGGGCGACTTTAAAAGAGATAATCCCTTCAAATAAATCGGGCTCCAAATTTATTAATTTAATAAATGAGTTAGGAGACCAAGTCTCCCAGGAAGACACGGCAGACTTTGTAAATTCTTTCTTTGCGGAATTTGGTCCAAAATTAGCAGAAGCACATAGCAGTCATATGGGAAGCATCGGATAGGAAATCAGTGGAAATTTACCACAGACCCTATCCTGTGCAATTTTGATGATGTAACTGCATTTTCGAAGATGACCCAGTCAAATAAATGCATTTATAAACTCAAAAAAAAGAAAAGATTTTCAATTTAATGGTGTTAGATGTGAAGAAGACATGCCTGACGTTTCTTTTACTGACGAGGTTATAATAGACTGTGTTAGAAATCTTGATGTATCTAAGTCATCTGCGCTAGAGTACTTACCAACTCACATATTTAAGAGTGCTGTTCTACATAATCCAACACGATTTATAAAAATAATTAACCTCTGTATTTCGACTTGTAAAATCCCAAATTGTTGGAAGGTAGCTACTGTTACACCGTTACCAAAGGGTGGAGACTCCACAAGTGTGTCTAATTTAAGACCTATAAGTGTTTTACCAGTGCCGGGTAAGGTACTTGAGAGGCTCCTTCATACTGCTATCTCTGAACATTTAGAATTACACAAAATTTTGTCGCCTCAGCAGGGAGGGTACCAGAAGGCAAAATCCACTTTAGACTCTATCAGTAAATTAGTAGATAATGTTTTGGAAAATAGAAATAAAGGCAATATAACCCTAGCAGCTTTCATTGACATCAAAAAAGCCTTTGATTCCGTAAATTATAATATATTAATATCCAAATTAGAAGCGTACGGTATAAGAAATAGGACTTTAACTTTGATTGAAAATTACTTGTCACAGAGACAGCAGTGTACGGTAGCTAACAATATAAGATCAACCACCCTACCCCTCACCTGTGGCGTGCCGCAGGGCTCAATTTTGGGTCCTTTATTTTTTCTTCTTTATATAAATGATTGTATAAACGCTGAGGATGACCACCAGACAATGCTCTACGCTGACGACTCTGTTCTATACGTATCTGGTAAAAATGTTCAAAGACTAAGTGAAAGACTTTCGGTTGCTTTAAATAGATTTTCAAATTGGGCTTCAATAAATAAACTCACTATTAACGAATCTAAGACCAAAATTATGACCTTTGCTTCTAGTATAAAATTGAAAAGATTAGATAAACCTAAAATTGTAATTAATAATACAGAAATTAAAAATGTGATCTCATATAAGTACCTGGGGGTCATCCTTGACGAGCAACTTAATTTTAACATGCATTTACGAAACATGATAAAAGGACTCCGCTTCAAGTCGATTTTATTGTATAGAACCCGACTAAGCATGGTTAAAGAGGCTAGGTTGAGGGTTTATAAGAGTCATGTTTTGCCAGTCATAGACTACTGTGATATCCTGTACTCTAGGGCACAAATAGGGACTCTCGAGGAGTTACAAAGAGTCCAGAACAAATGCATAAAAACTTGTTTATCCAAACATATTTTGACACCCACGGAAGAGGTGCATGCAGAAGCTAAACTACCTACCTTAGAACAGCGAAGATTGTATCATACTAAACTTTATGCGTATAAAAAATCTTAGGATAGAAGGTTCCTTGAAAACAAGACACGTGTAACGAGGGCCAGTACAGCTCCTTTATTAAAATACGATATAATACATTGTACCTCATATGAAAATTCTGTTGGAGTAGCATGTGCACAGGTATTTAATGCATTACCCCCGAGCTACAGAAACATCCTTGAGTTTGATGATTTTAAACAAAAAGCCAAGGATGAGATGATGGACACCATACCGGTGTTACATGTATAGTCTGTGAAACCTTAAACTCTTTTATAAATATTTTTTTTCTAAAGGGGGGAAAAACATTATGTACTTAAATAAAAAAAGTATTGCTGCCTGTATAGTTTTCCGGCACAAAGATTTATGGTTATTTCATACAAATTAATATGATGAATTGATGTAGGTGATACCACCATAAAACAGCTAGTCTGACGGTGGGTCATCGGCTTGTATTGACCAGCATTTATTAGGGTATACAATCATGACAGTCTCCTGGAAAATGTTCCTATATATATAGATCTATGCGTCAAGGATGATGTATATCCGAACCTTTATTACACGACGTTACTGTTAATATTAAGATCCTGTGGTCAATAAAGTCTAATTTGTTCAAAAAAAAAAAATTTGGTCACGCCGCCGGTGGAAAATACTTTTTACCATTACGGCGAGTGGCAACCTCTGTTTGAAAAAATGCAAAATCAGTACGCTGTGGAATTCAGAGAAGGTCTTCCTAGCAAAGAGTCTATAGCGGGAGACGTGGAAGTAGCAGAAGACGCTTTACGACCACACACTCTACTGATATTGGACGATCTGATGAGCAGTTCCAATCAGCAAGTGGTAGCTGACATCTTTACTAAATACTCCCAGACTTTAAAGAGCAGCGTGAAAGACAGAGGCGCAGGCGCTTGAAGAGTCTGGCGAGTACGGCGTTCTCAGGAGGAAAGAAAACTGGCGCGTCTAAGAAAGGGTCGGGAGCGGGGACGAAACGTCGCCGGCATTCTCCTCAGACGGGCGGTGGCTCTTGCAAGAGACGTAGAGGGGATGTATTCGACCGGTAAGCGCCTAGGCGCTTAGGTATAAATAAAAAGACCTGGAGGTGGCCGGCGTCAGTCTGTCGTCAGAGTGAAGAGAGAACACAATGGCTTACGTACACGAGAGCAGTAACGAGTGCGCGCTCTCTGAGCTCGACCTGCACACCGTAGCGCTGACTCAGACTACTATCTTAAAGTCGTCTTTCCTCGGGATAGAAACAAAAAACTCTTTAGAGGATGGAGGTAACATAAATTTCACCATCAACAAGTCGCAAGAGTACACAGACCTGAACGAGAATTACCTTCATCTGGAATGTCAAGTGCTGAAAGCGAACGGGGCAGCACTAGAGGACACTGACACGGTAGCTCCGGTGAACAACTTGGCTCACTCGCTCTTCAAAGACGTCCAAGTCTCCATCGGCAGTTTCAAAGTGTCTGGCAACACCGAGACCTACCCTTACCGAGCTTACTTGGAAGGGTTACTCAACTATAACAAAGACGTGAAGCGCGGCGTCATGAGCGCCCAGGGGTGGCATGAAGATACGCCTGGTCAGTTTGACACGTTGACTAACGCGAATGCGGGGTACGCTGCGCGCAGGAAGCTAATCTCCAACCAGCGCTTTTCGCTGATGGCGCGACTGCACTTTGACCTGGCTCATCAACCGAAGCTCATCGTTGGAGAGACAGAAATCAATCTCACTCTGAAACAAGCAGCACCCTCTTTCTATCTGATGTGCGCCCCTGACGCAGGCTACAAATTGAAGATTTACAAAGCAAAGCTCTACGTGCGACGTGTGTTGGTGGCGGACGCTGTAGCGGAAACGCACGAAAGAGCAGTGATAGAACACGGCCCCTTCGACTACCCGGTGAACAGAGTGGAGGTGACGACGTACGCCATCCCTCAAGGTAACAGAGATCACACCTACACGCACTCCAACACAGGCCAGCTTCCCAAGTCGATGATGATTTGCTTCCTGGACCACGACGCCTTTAACAGTAACTACAACAAGAACCCGTTCGAGATGAAGCATTGCGACATCAGCTTGCTTCAAGTGGTAGTGAACGATCAGAAGGTGCCGAACGACGCTTACGTGCCCGACTTTAAAACCAAAGCGGCCGTGAGAGAGTACTTGGCGCTACACACGGAAACGGGGATGTACGAGGGCGCGCGCTCCTGTGGTATTTCATACGAGCAATTCCTGAACGGTTACACGGTGTTCCCCCTCGATTTAACCCCAGACAGATCGCACGACGGGTGTCGCGTGAACCTTATAAGAGCGGGTCAGCTGAGGGTGGAAGTCAGTTTCCGCTCAGCGCTACGAGCGACAACAACGGTGCTACTCTACTTAGTGTACGACAACGTCGTCGAGCTGACCAGAGGTCGACATCCCATCACCGACTACCACATGAACTGAAGACAAGACAGCAGTACTTAGCGTATGAATACGCTTGAAATAAGTAGAGTGTTGAAGGAAAACGTTCACACAAAACATCGTTTCCTAGGTTTTTTCTCTTGTGACACTATTCCGAAGCACCCTATCAAAGACACTTGTTTCGTGAGCAACACAGATCCGCAACATTTACCAGGTCAGCATTGGGTAGCGTTTTACGTGTCGAGCACGGGTGAAGTGTACTACTTTGATTCCTTCGGCTTACCGCCGCTGAGTGCGGAGTTCTTGTCTTTCGTGGAACGCTCTGCTCCGTTCAAGTGGCAAAGACACCGCGTTCAACTACAAGACACTTCTGCTGACACCTGTGGACCTCATTGCGTTCATTTCCTAATTGAAGCATGTCGAACAAGAAACCCCAAGAAGTGCGTCATGCGAATGAGCAAAATCCCAAAGCTGAGCGACCGGACAGTGAGTCAGAAGCTCCCGATGATGATGTTGTGACAGAAAAAACGGGTTGTTGCGATGGCGGACGTTTCATGGAAGCAAAGATTCTCTGCCTTGCCGAAATGGTGTTGGATTTATCCAAAGTCGTGCAATGTCTATTGCAGAGAGGACGTCAGGGGTGTGGTGCGAGTGACGGCGGCATGAGACTTTGCGGCCTGTTCGGTTGCAAATCGAAGAAGAAAGCTAAAAAAGCATAAACTTGTGTGTTTTTGATTGAAATGAAAATAAGAATAAAATGAAATAAAAAGAAATTATCTTGTTGTGTTTTTATTTCTATATATAAGTTATATAACTTTTTTTTTTGTTAACAAACAGTCACGTGTCACGTGGTGTTGTTTACAAACAAGAGAGCCACGTGGTGTTGTTTACAAACAAAACCCTAAGTAGGTCACGTTACCATAGTTACCAGAATGCTGGCTTCTGATTGGCGGAGCCTAAGTAGGTCACGTGATGTAAGTAGGTCACGTTACCATGGTTACCAGAATGCCGGCCTCTGATTGGCTGAGAGCTTCTAAGTAGGTCAGTAGGTCACCCAGAATGCTGGCTTCTGATTGGCTGAGAGGCCTAAGTAGGTCACGTTACCATGGCAACGGGTCACATGACCAAATGGAGGCCTCTGATTGGCTGCATATCGAGTGAGTAATAAACAGTACTTAAGCATAGTCCCGTTCCGATACAATATATACTACTGGTGCCGTCTCTGACCGGGTGCCGTCTCTGACCAGGTGCCGTCTCTGACCATGTGTCAGAAAAAAGGTGTTTTAAAAATAATTATGCTCATAGAATACAAGGATTTGTAAAAACGTTATGCGGTTGTTATATAATCATAATTATAATTATAATTAGCCTCCTGCTGTTGGTATTTTGACCTTATCAAGCCAAGCCGGTCAGAGACGGCACTTGGTCAGAGATGGCACCTGGTCAGAGACGGCACCTGGTCAGAGACAAAAACAATGGCGCAAGGTAGTGAGACACAGCCTCTAGTTAACCCTTTAAGGACGACAGAGTGTGTTACTGGGCTCTTATGTCATCATGATGCATGCAATCAGTCCCAACAAAATGAGTTAACAGGGCTGCATTTATGCATCATTCCAACCCTATGGGGTTGATACACCCTAGAAAGGTCAGCATAATGCACATATGGCAGCACTGCATTGGTGCATCATTACTAGAAATGTTGCTTTTAGGCATCATGTTGCATTTTTTGGAAATACAAGATCTTCTATGCTTAAGCACTTGAAGGCCGTATTCAATGCCCCTATTGAATACAATGTGGCCATATTCAATGGGCTGAGAAAAAGTAGTTTTTCCTTCTTTAAATGGCTTCAAATAAAAAAGATTACACAAATACCCACTACATTGATACCGCTCTGATGTATTTCACTCGTGGGGGCTTCGTGGGATACTGCCCAAGCCCCCACTCGTGACATACAACAGAGATGGTATCAATGGGCGCTGGCATTTGTCTATGTCCTCAAAGCAGGAGAATCACCAAGTCTCACATTGTTATTACTGTTCTAGTCTACTATGCGGTGAAGCATGAGCGGTTAGGCCAAATTTTAAAAAAAAGTGCGTTTCAGGTTACCCAACCCTACCTAGCAAAACAGGGCCGACCCTAGAAATTTTTATGCAATTTTGAAAAATATTTATATTTTTGGTCATTTTGGGGCTATTTAAGGGTCGATCTGATAGTTCACGAGTCGAGGCTGTCGTCGGCGAGTCGACATTGTAGTTCGTGAGTCGATTTCTGGCTACTTTTCAGGCTAAAGTAAAAAAAAAATTCAAAAAAAAAAAAAAAATCCGACCTACCTACCCTAGATTTTCAGACCATGTAACCTGAAACACACCTTTTTTTTTTTGGCCTTAGGATCAAATTTTCGAGTATAATTAGATTATACCCATTTGCTAGCAGTCATGAGTGACATTATAAGTATTAGTGTCTACCCATAGCAGGGTAAGTACCATATGTCTGACCTTCTTATACAGTGAGTCATCCTGCAGCAGAACAGGTAGGCGGTATTTGCGAAAACCTTTTCATCTCACAGGACATTCGGTCCTGCATATTTTTAATGTTGGAGGACCGGCTACATTTTTGGAGGACCGGATAACCACATATCTGTCGGCTCATGCATCTTAAGTTTAAAATAATATTACTAAAGTGTGTTGTATGCACAAAAAAACAGACACAGTCATGTACAGTTATGTGGAATTTTATTGCTGAGAATATGTACAAGGCAGTAGTAAAAAGTGTTGAGAAAATGTTGAATGATATCGACGTTTCGACTAAATTTATTAGTCTTCTTAAAATGATATTATCCATTAAAAGTACATTACATTTGTAATCATTTATGACCAAATCAGGATAGATATATAGTTTTATACAGAACATTGACACACACATTCCAGCTTTAGAAGCCCAACTGAATTCTTCTTGTTTAGAAAAGCCCAATATGCGCCTGGACATTCGGTCCTGCTACACTTGTGAATCTGCTGGACCGGTGGCATTTTAGCAGAACATTACCACTGTCCTGCATGTTTTCACAAAGACTGGGTAGGTAGTACAACCTGGCCAAACCTTCAAACTATTGTCCCTACACAAGTTGTGACTTGCAGAAAGTGTCCCCTCAAAGTCTGTTCTAGTTATCTGATTCCTAAATAATTAATGAAACTTCAAGATTTGCTAAAATCCTGCAGGGAATGCAGAGGTATCTAAACTTTGCTATGACTTTGGTCTTATTCCTATATTTTTGTAGAATCTTGGAGTAACGCAGCAACGCTTGTTTACACATTGTGTCGCTACACTGACATACATGTATCATGCCAGTGCTGAATTTGTGTATGAAGCCTGATACACTCCTGAAGGGGCAGCATGATGCACTGATGCAGTGCTCGTAGCACCTTAAGAACCTTAAAGTGACATGTGCCTCTACATGGGTACCCACAATTTTGACCGTGTCACTGTGCCGATTTTTAGCTGAAGGATGATATCATTGTGTCAAAATTCGGTTTGAATGCAACAGGTTTTATTCGATCACAGCCTCAAAGTACACGAAGTTTTTTACTCGGTTCACTTGGTTTTTAACCATTCAAAGATGCACAGGGTTCTATCGATAGTTCGAAGTTAGCAACGCCGGACGATCTGGGCCTGAGCCAGCATGACTGGTGCAGGAGCCATAGTGTGGGAGGGGTGTAGGTGCCCCGATCAAAGTGGTAACGAAGGTATCAAAGGTGTGGGTCAGAGCTCGTCCTGGGACGAACTCCCTGAGGTAGCCAACCTCGGCCTCTTATATACCCTGAGCGCGGACCAAGCAGTGTCGACGTGGCACTCCTCCGTAGCGCCGTCTGGAGTGCCCTGCCTGGCTCCGCTACCGGATAACCGAAAGGACATGGTGTGGGTGTTGCCACCTAGTGTCTGCTGGAGGCACTTCCCGCTCTAACTCCACGGACCTATATGTACACGTATTATTCGTGCCCCTACAATATTGTACTAACATTTAAAATACATATAAGCAAGATTGAAAATATGAAAAAGATTGGACCATGTCACTTTAAGGCCTTACAAAGGCACCAAACCCTTCCTGTCTGAGTTGCAGGCACCTAGAAGCAGCTTGTACACGAGTCACACTCTACTTTTGATACCAAACATGCCTGTAATGGTGTGTGGTTTTCATCGGTATAGGGCGCCTAAGTCTCGTCACGTGATCACCAACTTCCGGGCCCTTGTGGGCCTGAAAGATGCGTGAAAGTTTTTGTCTCCATATCTCCACTAATACATGGAGTTGGGCTATAAAATTTCAGATCTGGGATCTATTCAGGCTTACTTAGATGTGGGTATTTTTAGTTAGGATCGGTGACAAAAAAAAGCGACATCATTTTATTGCGAGATTTAGGTTCCCTATACTACAGTAGTACTTAATTAGCAATTTGTGAACACACCTCTGCAGCTTGTAGGATTTGCCAAAGTTAGAGGTGCAACTTAAATACATGAGTTAGGCTCATACCGTAGTGGCTTGAATAAGCGCGCCTGCGCTTATTAATTACAATGGTACCATTTACCCTGCGCTTATACAAGACCTGTGCTTATTCAAGATACAAAAATGGCCTAAATTTTCATTTCAATACCCTCATTTACCCTGCGCTTATTCAAGACCTGTGCTTATTTTAGACCCCTGCGCTTATTCAAGCCACTACGGTATGCAAGAATTTACTCTGTTTGTTTCAGCTCCCAGTGAGGCACCAAGACCTTCCTGTCAGAGTTGAAGGCACATATTCTATCTTCTTGTGAAGCACCAAACTTTCCTGTCTGAGTTGTTTCAGCCTCAGCTAGGCACCAAACTTTCCTGTCTGAGTTGTTTCAGCCTCAGCTAGGCACCAAACTTTCCTGTCTGAGTTGTTTCAGCCTCAGCTAGGCACCAAACTTTCCTGTCTGAGTTGTTTCAGCCTCAGCTAGGCACCAAACTTTCCTGTCTGAGTTGTTTCAGCCTCAGCTAGGCACCAAACTTTCCTGTCTGAGTAGCAGCTACCTGTTCCAGCCTCAGTGAGGCAGCAAAACCTTCCTGTTGTAGGCACCTGTTTATCAATAATCTCCAAAACCAGAGCTTTCCAGTGATATAAGGCTCTGTCTCACGACCTTGGGCCAATGTTTTTGTCTCTGACCGGGTGCCGTCTCTGACCAGGTGCCGTCTCTGACCAGGTGCCGTCTCTGACCAGGTGCCGTCTCTGACCAGCTTGGCTTGATAAGGTCATCTTTTTCTGACACCTGGTCAGAGACGGCACCTGGTCAGAGACAGGACCTGGTCAGAGATGGCACCCGGTCAGAGACAAAAACATTGGCCCAAGGTCGTGAGACACATCCCTAAAGTGTTTTCAAGTATATTTTGGTGATGGGTGTCAACAGAAATAATGATCTGAGCTTCCTGGTGCTGCAGCACTATTCTATCTTCAAGTGAGGCAGCTGTGTAAAGTAATATATGTTTACTTTGTATTAGTTGGAAAGGTTCTTATGATTATGTAACAATATGTAATAGTTATTGTATCTAATGATAATTAGTATAATGTGGATGTATACATATCATTAGAAATCAGAATGGAGGTTACAGGTGCATTATGGTAGGTGAGATATAGGTTCATTAAGTACAGTATGGTACAAGTGCCTTATGGCTAAGTGATTATATAACATCTGTTGATAACGGAGGAGATAGGAATGACATGATTGTGCAGGAGGCCTCATGAATAATAATGAGCATCATGAATATGTATGAGATAAACCAGAGGAGATGAATTTGTGCTAATAAAGAATCAGTTCTATTTGGATCAGCTTGGAGTACACTTCAGTTATTTAATGTAGAATGCATTGACCTGTGTTTTACAGCAGGATGAGGGTGCATCGTGAAGGGTCTAACCGGGTCCTCCCCGTGCTGGTCTCAGGGGCCGTGCTGCTCCTATACTACAGCACATACAGCACATACAGCACCTACAGCACCTACAGCAGGTCAGCAGACCCTGTGGTACACTCGGCACCCCGACCCAGGCAGTCCAAGGACGGCATCCACATCCCCCGGCCACAGCCTGGTTCTACTCAACACAAGCAATTCATCAGCAATCACTCACATTCAGTTCATATTCTGATGACTAGAAAGGGTAAGTGTCACAGCATGAATGTTGTCATTTAAGCAAAAAAATGTCACACTTTAAGCACATTTTTTGATTTTGCAGTAAATGATATTTCAAAATACAACAATCAAAAATATATGTGAACATCTTAGCATAATATATCCACATTTGTTACAATATAGGGTCTAGTGACCATCTCTTGTTGTTTGTAAATAAACATTAGTACATAATATATCAATGAGGTCTTAATATAGACCGACTGAACAGAAGATCCAGCAAATGAAATCAATCAACCGTGAGTAATGATGCCGAAACGTAACATAGTTTCAGTATTACCTCGACACACAACTGTATAAACACTATAACCCCTTTAATTTCAACCAATGCCCCTTAAAGCTGCTTAAGTGTCATTATTTACATGGAATTTGGTGAACTTAAAGCAGCTTAAATAGTGACTTTAAGCGATAAAAGCTTTGCTTAAGTGCCATTGTTCATGCAGTGAGTAAGAAGAAACAAAGGCTGTCAATGGCCATGGATGCTGCTAAGGATCATTATGACAAGATCTTAAAGGAGCAGCGACGGATCATCAAAGGTCAGGTGCGACCACCGGATAAGCGCTACAATATCAATGTCACACTGAGCGATAGGACATCCCTAGACAGAAATATCAAAGACACTAGACCCAGTATCTGCCGGAGCTTTACGTATGATACGTCTAAGTTGTCCCGTGCTACGGTGGTGATCCCCTTCTATAACGAGGCCCTGACCATGTTGTTACGGACGGTACACAGCATTCTGAACCGCACCCCAGACAACCTCCTGGACAATGTCATCCTGGTGGACGATAGGAGTACTAATGCAAACCTGCAGGTGGGTGTCATGCTAATTTACACTAAGAAAACTGTACCCTTACATTCTTGTGGTTCATTCAAAAGGTTTGAAACCATGATTTACATATAGGCTTCAGGAGAAAGACTCTAAAACCTATTTGTGTATTACCTAGGGTTTTCATAGTCCAAAGATATATACTGATACTTAGAAAGCACCTTTTATCAGGCAATTAATGAACTGACTTCTGTCAATGTGAATTTGATGTTGCCAAAGGTAAATGTACTTGGGAGAACAGTACAATAGACCTACAGCTGGAAGATATTGAATTGTATGAAATATATGGAATTATTTTTTAAAATTGTATTTGTAGATACGGTGTCAACGATAAAAGTAGACATCCAATATTGAAAACTAATGTTGAAATATAAAAGGTTCAGTACTGATGTTCAGTAAGTGAGTAAAATTATAAAAGACAGAAAAGGTTTCTGCTCTAATTATGAATTACCTCACTTAAAACTTTACTTTCTTCCCTCACAGAAATCCTTTGAGAAATATGTCACATCTTTACCTAAAACTAAACTGATCCGTAACACCAAGCGGGAGGGTTTGATCCGATCCCGTATGATCGGGGCGGAGGCGTCTGTGAGCCCGGTGGTGGTGTTCCTGGATGCCCACACGGAGTGTAACGAGGGCTGGATAGAGCCGCTCCTCCAGGAGCTGCTCGACCATCCTGCTACCATCACTCAGCCCTTTGTGGACAACATATATGCCTCCAGTATTGCCTACAGAGCAGCGCCTGGGCTACATAAGGGCGCTTTTAGTTGGGATCTCAGGTAGGTCTTAGAAGCCTTGATGAATTAAATAGAGCTGCTGACTGAAATCACAGGGGACTCAGTGTTCATGGGTTGGGAGGGGTTCTTATATATCTAGTAGGGTAAGTGAAAGGACAGGGTCGGGGAACAGGCATGTTTCCAACACGTTTGTTCCCAACATGTTTGTTCCCAACATGAATGTTCCAACATGTTTATTCCCAACATGTTTCTTTCAACCAACATGTTTTTTCACAACCTATATGTTTGTTTCCAACCAAATTGTTTGTTCCCAACACATTTGTGCCCAACACGTTTGTTCCCAACACGTTTGTTCCAAACAAACATGTTTCTGCCAACATGTTTGTTCCAAAACCCAAAGTCCCACCCCCAACCTGACCCATACTCTTGCCCCCCACCCCCAGCCCCACCCCCACCCGTGCATGCACTAAGTGACACGTCCCCTCCAGCCTTGCTTTCATCTGCAGACACAACTAGCACACTTGTAGATATCAAATGGAGTTAAATACAGTTCGGCCAAAAATCATGTCGACCAAAGTCTTAAAAATAGGGTCTCACCTCGAGGCCCCATTGACTTGACATTGGTATACAACCATGTTGTCAATGATCCAAAGGCCACCGTACATTTACACAGTATAGGCATCATTGCAAAGAATTTCAGGGAATTTTGTGACACGTTTTGTAATGTATCTTTCAATATGATATTGACGTCTGATTTCTTCAGTTGTGCTATCAATCTCTTTGTATTGATACCATCTCCACCCATTGGCTCCCTCCCAATGCCTTGGTGGCTTCCCTAGCTGCCCTGAAAGGCAGCACATCTAAAAACAAGGAAAAAGTGGTCACAGGGGATCTCCCTTTGACTTAGCAGACTCAATGAACAAGACAATAACCCTTACAGTCAAAGAGATTATATCTAGAGAGCCAGAGTTAATGGCTACCATTTTGTGTTGTTAAGTGTGTGTGGTGACATTACCCCTTTAATGTGGCATAATCACCGAGCGTATCCCACTCACAATTCTAGTGTTGGACTAGTCTACTATGTGGTTACTCACAATTCTAGTACTGTTCTAGTATACTATGTGGTTAAGTGTGGGTGGTGAGATTGCCCCTTTAATGTGGCATAATCACCGAGTGTATCCCACTCACAATTCTAGTATTGGCCTAGTCTACTATGTGGTTAAGTGTGTGTGGTGACATTACCCCTTTAATGTGGCATAATCACCGAGCGTATCCCACTCACAATTCTAGTACTGTTCTAGTCTACTATGTGGTTAAGAGATTATATCTAGAGAGCCATAGTCAAAGGCTACCATTTTGTGTTGTTAAGTGTGTGTGGTGATATTGCACCTTTAACATGGCATAACCACCTAGCGTATCCCCCTCACAATTCTAGTACAAATGTACTGTTCTACTCTACTATGTGGTTAAGTGTGTCTGGTGATATTGCCCCTTTAACATGGCATAACCACCGAGCGTATGGCACTCACAATTCTAGTACAAATGTACTGTTCTAGTCTACTAAGTGTGAGTGGTGAGATTGCCCCTTTAAATGATAACCACTCCCTTAGGTTAGTACAGAAAGTGTGGCCATCACCATGACTGACACAGTTCAGAGATAAACACCTCCTCTGGTTGGATGATTCCAGGGATGTGCTTCATGTAACTAATGGGTGACCAACATAATTGGTTATATAATGTTCTAAACATGTGTAATGATCCCTATACTAGGGGGTCGAGCCTTAACCCGGCCGGCTGGTAGTACTAGAAGAGGGTATGATATAAGGCTGTGTCTCATGAGATAGTTACAATTGAAACGTCTTTGACCAGGTGTATTCTTTGACCAGGTGTAGTCTTTGACCTGGTGTAGTCTTTGACCAGTAAGCTTCAAGAATGTTCAGGGAAATTTGTAAAAAATAGTGTTAGAATATCCATCAACTTTTTCCCCGGTTTTCTGTGTGTATAGCCCCCATTTCAGCTGTTTTGAAGCTTGCTGGTCGAAGACTACACACGATCAAAGACTACACCTGGTCAAAGACTCCACCCAGTTAAAGATGTTTCAACTGTTACAATCTCATGAGACACAGCCATAATTACAGTTACATGCTTGTACAAAACTACTAGTGTCTACAAACATAGCAAAATAGGGTAAGCTTGTGTGAGCCTAGGGCATATTTAACTGGCAAAAATTTGCAAGTCGCTGGGAACATAGGTCTAGACATTCAAGATTAC
Source organism: Harmothoe impar (assembly GCA_947462335.1). Lineage (NCBI taxonomy): Eukaryota > Metazoa > Annelida > Polychaeta > Phyllodocida > Polynoidae > Harmothoe > Harmothoe impar. The sequence continues at coordinate 3,566,975 of OX381713.1, forward strand.
CAAGATGAATAAAAATAGTTTAAAAGAATTGTTTATTTTATAGTACCACCAGAAAGAGAGTGAGAATCATACATTATAGCTCTGAAAATGTCTAGATACTTTGGGGTGGAGTCTTGATACTTCAGTAGAGATATATATGTCTGTCAGAACTAGTCAAATGACAGACCAATGGCTGACTGACACTTATAGCTAGTTCAGATGACAGACCAATGGCTGTCTGTCACACAGAACAAGGTCAGGTGACAGACCAATTGCACTCAGGGCTAGATCAGATGACAGACCAATGGCTGTCTGACACTCAAATATAGGTCATTTGACAAACCAATGGCTGTCTGTCACTCAGAACTAGGTCAGGTGATAGACCAGTGGCTGTCTGTCACACAGAACTAGGTCAGGTGACAGACCAATGGCTGTCTGTCACTCAGAACTAGGTCAGGTGACAGACGAATGGCTTTCTGTCACTCAGAATTAATACATTCCCTCATGGATTTTCCTCCAACAAAGTTAAAGTCATTTTTAAAATGCATTAAGTACATTTATGCATCATATACTTTATTGTTGAGATGCTTAACTAGAGCACTGGCCAGTAACTCGATCGCCAGGGCTGCATTCATTATACTATCACATTAAAGAACTATAAAAGGATGAAGTACATGTCCTTAACAGATTTCTCTTCATTTTGTTCTACTTTCAGGTACACATGGTTGCAGGTCCCAGACCACATGTCAGACCAAGTATTGAAGCTCGGCATTCCTTACTTCTCCCCGACCATGCTGGGCTGTGCAATAGCAGTCAACAAGCAGTACTTCAACGACATTGGTGCCTTTGACAAGGGCCTCGAGGTGTGGGGTGGGGAGAACATTGAGCTTGCCTTCCGTGCCTGGATGTGTGGGGGTCGTGTGGTCACCGTCCCCTGCTCCAGGGTCGGCCATGTCTACAAGGACTTCCCTTACCAGTTTGATGGTAATGCGTATAAGATAATACAGAAGAATCTAATGAGAGTTGCTGATACATGGATGGAGGATTACAGGAAATATTTCTACGCCTCGGGAGGGAGGTATGACTTCAAACGCGTCAAGTTTACTAAAGAGGAGAAGAAATCACTCCAATCTAGAATCGAGTTGAAGAAGAGACTGAAATGTAAGTCATTCCAGTGGTACCTGGACAATGTTATCCCAGAGGTGGAGGCTCCTCCCATGCACTCATTATTCTATGGAGAGATCATGAACCAGAAAACCAGAGCCTGTTTTAAGGTCTCTGATGATGGCTATGTAGTCCTCACACACCGCTGCTATAAGCACAAGATCATCCCCGGGAACTACTTCAGGATAAATCAACAAGGCCTCCTGCAGTTCAGACATAAATGCGTCACATTTGATCCGCCCACACCTACTCTGTTCCTGCGGGAGTGCCCGACCCATGACCTCGAGCATTTCCCGACGTTTGAGTTAAAGCAGCTAGGAGGTAGGCCTACACAGGGACTGTTGATGGCTTATAGAAAGGATGCGGGAGGCAATGTGAGGCATTGGTGTGTCCAGCATGTGACTCACGTGCTACCGGTGCACAAGGGACAACAGATGCCTCAGCTTGGGCTCTGCAGTGAAAAAGACAAAAGTATGCAAATCTGGGTCTTCACATACAAGTTTGACTTTGGACAAATAGCAAATATCACAAAGAGTGACCAAGTAGGGTGATCCTACATAGGTTCTCATTGTTCTTTACCTAAAATTGAGCTTCCCAGTACCCCTGTTTTATGCTTTGCCTGAGTGGTGGGCCTATTGTGCTAATCTTGCTGTAGGCCAGTCTTTGCGAAAACCTTCAGGACAGTGGCAATGTCCTAAAATGTCACCGGTCCAGCAGATTGACACGCATAGCAGGACCAAAAGTCCAGTCACATGTTGGGCTTTTCTGAACTAAGAAAATTTAGTTGGGTCTCTAAACCTGAAATATGTTTGTCAATATACTATGTAAATCTATGTATTTATCCAGATTTAGCCATAGATGATTACAAATAAAATGTATTTTCTATGGACAAAAGTATACATTTTATACTTAAGTACATTGTACATAAATTGTTTATGAATTGTCAGATATGTTGCTATTCGGTCCTTCAAAAATGTAGCTGGTCCTGCAACATTGAAAATTTGCAGGACCAAATGTCCTGTGGGATGAAAAAGTTTGCGCAAAGACTGTGTAGGTTATATACTATATTCTACTGCTTCTTGCCTGACAGAAGAAGGTTATGAGGACAAGTCTGAGAGGAGGCTATGGGCACTATTCTGGGAGGAGGATAGGAGCACTACTGTGAATTCTCGCATATAAGCCTAACTCGCTTTTAAGCCGCACCCTGACCCTGGGCAGATCCTATCAGCTGCACCAGCGATCTGACCCTCATATTAAACGCAGCTTCTACCCGAGAATTGACGGCAGTATGAGAGGAGGTTATATGAACTAGCTCAATAGGGGGGGTTAAGAGTGGCACTTCTGGGGGCAAGCATGAAAGTTTGTTTATAGGGGTTTTTCAATGTTCTGGATCCATTTCTGAGTGGAAACATCATTTTCGAGAAACGTTTTAACTTCTAAATTGACATTGAAGATATAAGTATTGATTAATTAGATAATTCTTCAAATATGTTTTAAAAGAAGTGGAAAAGCTCCAACAACACCTAGACTAAATTATGACCATGTAAAATTATAACATAGAGTCAAATCAGAAGTAATTTTTCATGAAGGTCTTAAGGGCTATGATAACATGAAAAGAGTCATTTCCTACTCCATAGATATCATTAACCTTTCAACTAGGGAAACCTGGAAATAAATAACAGTTGTAAGTCAAACTCAGATTTTGTTTTCCTATTTTCATTTATTCATTTCTTCTCTGTAGATATACCACCATTCTGGTATGCATACAAAGATGGCTCATGTCCTATACACTTAAGAGTTGTTCTATAACACATATTGGCTCTCCTACTGCCAAATGGCAGGATACAAGTAAAAAGACACAGCTATGAAATATGGAAAAACTGGTGAGGCCTATTCATATTGCAATTCACCAATGTGTATTTGTCAAAGCACACATCAACATGGCTTTATTATTGTTGCTGGAAACATCTGCTCACAGTAAAAGCTGGCTGTGGCAGTTCTGAGTTCTGTCAACGCTGTGGTGGCCCCTGGTGGGTAGCATGGGAACTAGTCGTGCTTTAACTGCTGCCACCTGGTGGATGGTTCTGGAGGTAACACCCATTCACCCATTCTGCAGCATGGGGATCAAGCAAAGTGTCTCTCTGTAGATTTTTTTGAAATACAAGATTGACTATGCTTTAGCACTGAGACGCTGTATTCAATGCCCCCCATTTAATACAATGTGGCCGTATTCGATGGGCTAAGAAAACATTGTCTTTTCTTTATCAAATGGCTCCAAACCAAAAAGTAAATGCAAATGCGAACTACATTGATACCTCTCTGACATATTTCACTCATGGGGCTGGGATGCATGCCACTCAGCCTGCAGCTTCGTGGAATACTACCCCGGCACCCACACGTGAAATACAACAGAGACGGTATCAATAGCCGTTGGCATTTGTCTATATGTGGTGGAATACTGACCCGAAACGGCACGACGGTTGCATACGAGTGCCGTTTGGGATTTATTATACCTACTGGGTAGCCTTGCCTTAATTTTCACCCAAAAAAACTTTTATTTAGACTAATATTTCCGGGTGAAAATTAAGGTCGCAGTATTAGACTCGGCTGGCTAGTGAGTGGGGAGGGATAACACTGTCGGCCTTAGGCTGAGCTTTCCTGTCAACCTCTGTACCCCACTCTCAGATGTTGTACGCCACTCTCAGATGTTGAACGCCACTCTCAGGGCCTGGGATTGGCGTATAGCCAAATTTATGCCACAAATACACCGTCAGCAGCTTCTATAGTTAAGAGATAAGGATTCTGTATGCTTTGTTGCGGTAGTTATAATAAATGTCAGTGCCACGCGTCATGTGGTGGACGGTCATGCAGGCGTCATTAACAGATATCTCAGCTTATATACCAAATAGTTTAGTTTACAAATAGGAAACCCTTCATTCCTTTTACTTTATATCAGGTCTGCAGTATGCTAAACCCCAAAGCTTCAATGCTTCAATTGCCTATAACTCATGACAATTATGATAATATACACATATACTTAATATATGATTAATAACTAACTATGTGTGCCACACACAGTCATTGTTACTTAAATACACAATGATACAGATACTCAAACCAATGTGGTTTGTTAGAGGATGACAACCCATCCCAGCTTTTACCATGCTCTCTCACATATACTTCCATTTTAGCCTGGAGACTTGGTCTCACAACATTGCATATCATATATCAGCATTCATATATCATATATAAAGCTTTGATGCTTTAAATCTCATCCCATCTACTGTACAGGGGTAGACACTAACTCTGGCCCAGGAGCCTATGGCCCGTAAATTTGAGTCTGGGCCCGCAGTTTTCTTCAGAATAACCTTTCCATGGGCCAGGGTGGCCCACAGGAAATTTTGTAAAATATTTGGAAGAATATACTTGATGAGTATAGTTATATGTAATATGTCGTTGGAAAGAGAAAAATGTGAACAATTGAGACAGTTTGGTCTCATTTTAACATAGATAAATCAGAAATATATATGATTTTCTTTTTGAAAAAAAGTTAAATGTGGTCTCTGGCCCACAGCTGAAATTCCGGTCCCACCGCTGATAAAGTTGGTGTCTAACCCTGCTGTACCGTATTGAGTTTAAGTGACCTGGCGCTTATGTACATTTGAACGTTCTATACCAGGGTGCTTATAAAAGACAGGCGCTTATTCGAGATGCCACTGTAGTGCTTAAGACTCCACTTAAGACTGGAACTCTTGAAACCCCAGCGTTCTCATCTCATCTACTGTACCGTAGCAAGTTTAAGCGACCTGGCACTTATGTATATTTGCTTTCATGATGTAATCATGCTACATAAAGCATTCCATAGGAATATCAGGAGCATTTGCACAAGATTCTCTATTGTGTGATCACAACCACTTTAGACATAAGCACAAAGTTAGAGAGTACAATTAAATAAAATGTCACAGTATGGGAAGGTCCTAGTACTCTCAGCATGTTTGGCTGTATACAACAGACATAACCATTTATCATACGAAGCATATTTCCTCAGAGGTGTATCTATACATTCTCCTTCCATGCACAACTATTACATTTAAAGTAATTTTTGTATCTAATGTAGCATTATAGCTAAATGATCTTTTACTCAACAATGTATTGATCACAATTACATGCTATAGAAACTAGATCTATTTCAATATTGAGATCAAATTTTTGATCTCATTCACCCAACATGCTTACATGTGAATATACATATGTATACTAAAATAGCATTACTTATTTAATCATGATATAGTTAACCCAAAGTCAAATTGATAGGTAAATATCCAGATTTGGAAGGGGTTATTTTCGTCGCAGCCCCCGATCTGAGGCATCTGCTCCCTATGGTGTACAGGTAGGATATTAGTAACCTGTATAACACACCAATGTTCCATGATTCCCCGCTCGTTCCTCCGCTTAGCTTTAAGCTGGCCCCACGTATGCCCCAACTGCTTCAGCTCCCACGTTGTGAAGTGATCAAGGTCATGGGTCGGGCACTCCCGGAGGAATAGCGCAGGTGTGGGCGGGTCAAAGGTGACGCATTTATGTTTGAACTGCAGAAGGCCTTGTTTGTTTATCCTGAAGTAGTTCTTGGGGATGATCTTGTGCTCGTAGCAGTAGTAGCTGAGTATTACATAGCCATCTCCTGACACTTTAAAGCAGGCTCTGGTTTTGTGGTTCATGATTTCTCCATAGAATAACGAGTCCATGGCCGGTGCTTCCACCTCTGGGATGATGTTATCCATGTACCACTGGAACGACTCACACTTCAGCCTCTTCTTTAGCTCAATTCTTGGCTGTAGCGAGTTCTTCTCCTCTTCGGTAAACTCAACACGTTTGAAGTCGTAAATCCTCGTTGAGGCATAGAAGTATTTCCTGTAACCCTCCATCCAGGTATCAGCCACTCTCATCAGGTTCTTCTGGACGATCTTATCACGGTCTCCGTCAAACTTGTAGGGGAAGTTCTTGAAGACATGGCCGACCCTGGAGCAGGGGACAGTGACCACACGACCCCCACACATCCAGGCACGGAAGGCAAGCTCAATGTTCTCCCCACCCCACACCTTGAGACCCTCATCAAAGGCACCAATGTCGTAGAAATACTGCTTGTTGACTGCTATGGCACAGCCCACCAGGGTCGGGGAGAAGTAAGGGATGCCTGTCTCAAACACCTGGTCTGAGATGTGGTCTGGGACCCGCAGCCACGTGTATCTGAAAGTAGAAGAACGTGGAAAGTTTAAAAATATATTTCACCAAAACTGTACTGACATTGTATTGTGTATTGAGGTATTGTATTACCCTAGTGGTATTTGATGATCACCTGTTACCATGGTAATATTTGAGGGTTACCATGGTGTTATTTGACCTATTACCATGGTGATATTTGAGGTATCACTTTGGTGATATTTGACCTGTTACAATGGTGTTATTTGACCTGTTACCATGGTGATATTTGACCTGATACCATGGTGTTATTGGATGTGTTGCCATGGTGATATTTGACCTGTTACCATGGTGATATTTGACCTGTTACCATGGTGATATTTGACCTGTTACCATGGTGATATTTGACCTGTTACCATGATGATATTTGACCTGTTACCATGGTGATATTTGACCTGTTACCATGGTGATATTTGACCTGTTATCATGGTGATATTTGACCTGTTACCATGGTGATATTTGACCTGTTACCATAGTGATATTTGACCTGTTACCATGGTGATATTTGACCTGTTGCCATGGTGATATTTGACCTGTTATCATGGTGATATTTGACCTGTTGCCATGGTGATATTTGACCTGTTACCATGGTGATATTTGACCTGTTACCATGTTGATATTCGAAGAAATGGTGGAAAATGTTAATGGGTGTTTTAAGACTTTATATCACTCATTTTATTTCAATTTTTATCTACATCTGCCCTAAGTAAACCGTTTTCTTTCAAACCAGTCATAGATTGCACCTGGTTATAGATTGCATCCTGTCATAGATTGCACCCAGTCATAGACTTTCAACATGGGCCAATTTCGTGAGACACAGCCAAATATATGTGTCCTGATGTGCTAATTGTATCAGGGACAGTTTAAGAGCTCTCCCTAGTCTCCCCTAGTACTTGCTGACAGTTCTAGGTTTTACGGTAGTCTCTAGCTAAAGTATGTATAAATGTGTGTACCTATATCTCTCTTACTACTGTTGTCTTTCTCCCTCTCTTTCTCTGTATGTCTTTCTGTCTACCTGTCTATCTCTGTGTTCTGTCTGTCCATGTCTGTCTCTGTCTGTCTGCCTCTGCCTGTGTCTGTCTCTGTCTGTCTCTGTCTGTCTCTGTCTGTTTCTGTCTGTCTCTGTCTGCCTCTGTCTGTCTCTGTCTGTCTGTCTGTCTCTGTCTGTCTCTGTCCGCCTCTGCATGTGTCTGTCTGTGTCTGTGTCTGTCTGTGTCTGTCTGTCTCTGTCTGTTCCTGTCTGTTCCTGTCTGTCTCTGTCTGTCTCTGTCTGTCTCTGTCTGTCTCTGTCTATCTCTGTCTGTCTCTGTCTGGGTCTGTCTGCCTCTGCCATAGTGATATTTGACCTGTTACCATGGTGATATTTGACCTGTTGCCATGGTGATATTTGACCTGTTATCATGGTGATATTTGACCTGTTGCCATGGTGATATTTGACCTGTTACCATGGTGATATTTCATCTGTTACCATGTTGATATTCGAAGAAATGGTGGAAAATGTTAATGGGTGTTTTAAGACTTTATATCACTCATTTTATTTCAATTTTTATCTACATCTGCCCTAAGTAAACCGTTTTCTTTCAAACCAGTCATAGATTGCACCTGGTTATAGATTGCATCCTGTCATAGATTGCACCCGGTCATAGACTTTCAACATGGGCCAATTTCGTGAGACACAGCCAAATATATGTGTCCTGATGTGCTAATTGTATCAGGGACAGTTTAAGAGCTCTCCCTAGTCTCCCCTAGTACTTGCTGACAGTTCTAGATCTCATCTATCGTGTAAAGCAGCCAGGCGTAAAATGATTCACCCTCCGGACCCCCGCCACCTTGTCCACACCCGCTGTAAACCGGTTGTTAACCCTTTAAGGACGCATGTCACTAAAAGATGACATTTGTCACTAAAAGATGACATTTGTCACCATGATACACCAATACAGCCCCGGCGAATAACTCGCCAGTGCTGCATTGCTGCATCATGCCAACCCATCGGGAGTGTCGGCATGATGCTTGAATACAGCACTGGTGAGTTGCTTGCCAGGGCTGCATTCATGCATCATGACGACCAAGGATATGATGCATTAAGGCATCATGCAGTCCTTAAAGTGTAAGGATGGCATAGTTCTTTAATGTCCTTTATCTTCATTATACATGAATGCAACCCTGGTGAGTAACTCCTCAAGGCTGCATTCAGGCATCATGCTGATCTTATGGGGTTTACACACTCCTGATGGGTCAGCATGATGCACACATGCACACAAGTTAGTGTCAGGGCTGAATTTGTGTATGATGATGACAAAGAGCATGATGCATTAAAGTACTATGCAGTCCTTAAAGTGTGACTAGATGTAAGTGGATAGGGACCATTACCGGGCAATCAACAGGCACTTTACACAGTAGCCTCCCGTCACCATCACTCTGCCTCTGTCTCATCCACAGGTTTTAACAAGACCTCAGTTTGGAGAGTGAGTAGGCTATACGGGACTAGCCCATCCTGGTACCTGAGGTAGTCGGGGGCTAAACCCTCATTTCCTTATCAAGCTAATCCCCTCCCCTCACACCTAGAACGAAGGCGCTGATAAGAAATTCACCCATGATGCACTGCTCTGGAGTCGGGGCCCTAATCGCAATGCTTTGCTCTGAGCGAAGATGGCGGCCCCCATAGCCTAAGGCACTATAAAAACTATAAAAGCTTGCATATTAGCTGCATCTTGACTTTGCCCTAATCCTATAAGTTGCACTGGAAACCTGACTTACATACTAGCTACGGCCTATAAGCGAGGTTTTACGGTAGTCTCTAGCTAAAGTATGTATAAATGTGTGTACCTATATCTCTCTTACTACTGTTGTCTTTCTCCCTCTCTTTCTCTGTATGTCTTTCTGTCTACCTGTCTATCTCTGTGTTCTGTCTGTCCATGTCTGTCTCTGTCTGTCTGCCTCTGCCTGTGTCTGTCTCTGTCTGTCTCTGTCTGTCTCTGTCTGTTTCTGTCTGTCTCTGTCTGCCTCTGTCTGTCTCTGTCTGTCTGTCTGTCTCTGTCTGTCTCTGTCCGCCTCTGCATGTGTCTGTCTGTGTCTGTGTCTGTCTGTGTCTGTCTGTCTCTGTCTGTTCCTGTCTGTTCCTGTCTGTCTCTGTCTGTCTCTGTCTGTCTCTGTCTGTCTCTGTCTATCTCTGTCTGTCTCTGTCTGGCTCTGTCTGCCTCTGTCTGTCTCTGTCTGTCTGTCTGTCTCTGCCTGTGTCTGTCTGTGTCTGTCTGCCTCTGCCTGTGTCTGTCTGTCTCAGTCGGTCTGTCTCTATCTGTCTCTGTCTGTCTCTGTCTGTCTGTGTGTCTGTCTGTCTGTCTGTCTCTGTCTGTCTCTCTCTGTCTCTCTGTCTCTATCTGTCTCTGTCTGCCTCTGTCTACCTCTGCCTGCCTCTGTCTGCCTCTGTCTGCCCCTGTCTGCCTCTGTCTGTCTCTGTTTGTCTCTGTCTATCTCTGTCTGTCTCTGTCTGTCATTGTCTGTCTCTGTCTGTCTCTGTCTGTCTCTGTCTGCCCCTGTCTGCCTCTGTCTACCTCTGCCTGCCTCTGTCTGTCTCTGTTTGTCTCTGTCTGTGTCTGTCTGTGTCTGTCTGTGTCTGTCTGTCTCTGTTTGTCTCTGTCTGTGTCTGTCTGTGTCTGTCTGTCTCTGTTTGTCTCTGTCTGTCTCTGTCTGTCTCTGTCTGTCTCTGTCTGTCTGCCTCTGTCTGTCTGCCTCTGTCTGTCTCTGTTTGTCTCTGTCTGTGTCTGTCTGTCTCTGTCTGTCTCTGTCTGTCTCTGTCTGTCTCTGTCTGTCTCTGTCTCTGTCCGCCTCTGTCTGCCTCTGTCTGTCTCTGACTACCTCTGTCTGTCTCTGCCTCTGTCTGTCTCTGTCTGTCTGTCTGTCTGTCTGTGTCTGTCTGCCTCTGTCTGTCTCTGTCTGTCTGTCTGTGTCTGTCTCTATCTATCTCTGTCTGTGTCGGTCTGTCTCTGCCTGTGTCTGTCTGTCTCTGTCTCCCTCCCACACACTCCCTACATCAGCCATGTTTGTAGGGATAGTTTGATCGTTTACAACACAAGCTGTGGCCATGACACAACTTACCCAAAACAAAGCCGTCCTATCCATCCTTATGATGTTATTTGATGACATGTTTGTGCCACTTTGTGGTTCTACTCAGTTACACAAGGTAGCAACAGGGCAATTTATAAAATGGTCATTAACCCTTTATTGACAGAGATGCTTCAAGACGCATCATGTACTGTAAACGTAGATATTTTCTGCAATATACTATCCCCGAAAATATGTCCAGCGCGAATATATCTACATTTACAGTAAGCCCTTTTGTCATCATGATACATGCATGTATAGCCCTGGCGAGTAACTCACCAGCCCTGAATTCAAGCACCATGCCAGCCCTACCGAATTGATACACTTTCTAAGGGTCGGTATAAAGCATGATGCAGCACCAGCGAGTTACACGCCGCAGGTGCATTGTATCGACAAATGCCCCCTTTTAGTGATATGCCATCCTTAACCCTTTAAGGACGGCTTGATGCCTTAATGCATAATGCCCCTGGTCTTCATGATGCTTGAATGCAGCCCTGGCGAGTAACTCGCCAGTGCTGCATTCAAGCCTCATGCCAACCTTATGAGGTTGAGACACTCTGGAAGGTTTGGCATGATGCACCAATGCAGCACTGGTGAGTTACTCGCTAGGGCTGCATTGGTGTTTCATGACGACAAATGTCATTTTTTAGCGACAACCAGGTTAGCTGCATGAAGTAAACACAGTGATGAACGATTCCACTACAGAGTGTGGACACGGACAGATATATCATCTTTTTTACCTCTGTCAGATTTGTCTCGTTCATGCTACCCCCTGAAGGATCAGGTTCGTACTAGAAACTAGACCCTCATCCATCATAACGTCAGTGTGCGTTGACAATATAGGAGAGTCATTCACTCAGGAATATATCAGTGTCAGCCTGACGCTGGCTTTGTTGCCAAAAACAGTCAAAGGTCAAGCTATGCTGGACCTCCATTTAGAGCCTTGACTTGACTCAGTGGGTGCTCTGTGTCTATGTTTGTACGCCCTGAGGTGTCAGGTCATGTGCCAAAAGGAAAACTTGCGGCTAGTAAGGGAGTGATCATTTATTATCAACAGGGGGGGTGGTGGATTTGGGGGGAGGGGTAAAAAATTTGGACCCCTTGACCGGGGGGGGAATTTAGACCCCTCTTGGGGGGGGGCAAAAAAATTCAACCTGTTTTGAGGGAAAAAGCCTGCGCGTTACTATGCTTCAAAGGGCCCGCTCGCGAGCCGATTTTCGACCCTAAGGGGGGGGTAAAAAATTTTGACCCCTTGACCGGGGATATTTGGGATCAGCTTTGTAAGACATCTGTGTTTCATGTGTTGTCATCTTTTTTGTAATAATGAATTAGAAATCTGGGAATATTGTGGGACTTCTGTTATTTGGGAGAAACTAAAAAAGACACCTTTGGTAAATAATGAGAATGAATCAGGCTGTGTTTCATTGTCTTGAAGGAAAAAGAATTATCATCATCCATTTTGTAATTACGAATCAGAAATGTGGGAATGTTCTGGGACTTCTGATATATTTAGGAGAAGCATTGTAAGACACCTCTGGAAAATAATGTGTAGGGAAATGGCTGTCTTTTGTGTTTCTGTGTATATTAATCTATCCAAGGGAAGTGAGGCGACACAGGAACTGTTTGGGATCTGCACCGCTTGGATAGACGGCCTATTTATTAACATAGTAACATGATTAGTTGAATAAAGTAGAAAAGAAAAAATATCTAAGTGTCCATGTTTGACCGAGTGGCAGCCCGCAGTGACGTCACGGCGTCACTGGCGGGAGAGCTGGTACTACCCCCTGTCGATCAATAGTCGTACTAACTGGTTAGTCCATGTCATAAAAACGCAAATTTTAGCATAAAGGTGACCAACACTGTCCCATTATGTTCATACTAAAATGGTGAGCCACTTATTTTTGTTTCTTTATGTAAAATTAATAAGGGCAGCATTATACTACCGAAATCTGCTCAATATAATCATATTGTTTTTGTCTTATTATCATAAAGGAGTACGTCAAAAAGAAATTGATTCTTTTTTATAATCACAATTCGAAATTCACTTGCATACTTGATGGTAATTGTTTTTCCATACAAAATGGGTGTATCTTAATTGCTATATTCTCTCCATTTATTTAGGTCAGGGGAATCACCTACTGGCTATTCAGTATATGCTAACAATGAAAGTCAACCTTGTTTTAACTTAACTCAAAGAACTACCAGACAATGCTTCAAAGATCCTTGCTTTCTCTTGTCAAAAAGGGAGAAAGGTAGTTCAATGTCAGTCACAATCAGCCCAAGGGAGATACGTTTCTTTTATCCCTTTAAGGACGGCATGTCGCTAAAAGATGATATTTGTGATCATGATCCACCAATGCAACTCCGGTAAGTTACTCGGTGGTGCTGCCTTAGTGCATCATGCCGACCCTTCGGGAGTGTTTCAACCTCATAAGGTTTGCATTATGCTTGAATGCAGCACTGACAGGTTACTCAACAGGGCTGCATTAATGTATCATAATGACCAAGGACATGATGCATTAAGGCATGATGCCTTCCTTAAAGGTTATATAAAATAAGACTTGCCTGAAGCAGGGTCGTGGCTGGGGCCACCTCACAAAGCCATAAGGGCTGAGTCATTAAGTGTCGGCTTGAGGGGGGCATGGTGAATTCGGTAAGGGGGAACTTCTCTATTCTATAAGCCTCTATTCTGGTTGGGGGAGGGGGTCAAAATTACTTGTGACAATGTGCATTTCCACCCACATATGCGTTGTTGTTGCTGTTTTTTGAGGGGGGGGGGGAATCAAAGTAACTTTCAGTCAGTGGCCATTGTTTAAGAACAAGGGGGTTGGTGGGTTTTCCTAGAGGGAGCAAAATTATATTTAATGGGGGAGGGGAGGGGGTTCACCCTTTTTAGAAGAATCTCATGCTTTATTACTAAGTTCAAAGAGATGGGAAAAAAATCTAGAAAGAATTTGAAAATATATTTTTTTTATTGGAGTCGGGCGGGGAGGAGATTCCAAACAGCTTTAAACACCTGCATTGTTGAGAGCAAGGAGAATAATTTTAAATGATACATTACATATTGTGGTAAATGTATAAGAAATGATTCAAACCCACGCTTGCCGGTCATAGATTGTTTGTGGTCATAGATTGTCCACATCTCCTATGCTTAAGCATTGGAAGCCCGTATTCAATGGCCCCATTCAATACAACGTGCCCATATTCAATGGGCTAAGAAAAATGTCATTTCTTCAATAAATTTCTTCAAATGAAAAAATAAATGCAAATGCCAACTACATTGATACCTCTCTGAAGTATTTTACTCGTGGGAGCTGGGGGCCCATCCCACTCCGCCTGCGGCTTCATGGGATACTGGCAATGCTGGTCCCTCTTCGCAGAGTCTGACAGTTCTAGATACTTGGAGGTTAAAACAGGGAGGCTCCCTAGATTCCAGCATTGTCAGACCCTCATTTGGGCAGTAAGACTATAGTGCATTAACCCTTCAAGGACAGCGTAATGCATTAATGCATCATGCACTTGGCGAGTAAATCGCCAGTGCTGCATTCATTTATCATGCCGACCCTATGGGGAAGAGACACTCCCAAAGGGTCGGTATGATGCACCAATGCAGCCCCAGCTAGTTACTCGCCGGGGCTGCATTGGTGCATCATGACGGCAAATGTCATCTTTTAGGGACATGCGCCCTTAAAGGTACACTGCCCTTAAAGGGTTGGGAGCACCAATCAAACAGAACCATAACATTATGTCAGGTAAAGTGGGGGTATTGGGCGTCTACATGTTAAACAGTGGGAAAACACTGAGTGCCAGTCCAAATAGTCCCTGTATAAGGTCAATAGTAACGTTCAGTACAGGGCTCCTGTGTAGTAGCAAAGGCAGAAAAATGTGGCCCAAGCGTTACCAAGTATTACCATAAATTCCCGCGTATAACCCGCTCTCGCGTATAACCCGCACCCCCAACTCAGGAGAATCCTATAACCCGTTTTTGGATCTGAAAATCTCGATTTTAGTACTGTTCTATAGAAATAAAAACCCTCGTATAACCCGCACCCTATATAGGCACGTTTGGTATCAAATGAAAGCTGGGGTTGATTCACGTACAACCCGCGGGTAGTACGCGGGAATTTACGGTATGTATTATTTTCCATAAGTACCTGGACTACACTGTAAGAAGTAAGTACTGTACATGTACAGCAACTTCTATTGTACATCTACAGCAAAAATTGCTGACATCTTTTGTTCCAGTAAATGTGGGTGCCGTAAAGTTACAGCAACTTCTACTGTAGGTTTCAAATTATTTTTGTCATCAGTATATATCAATTGATATGCATGGAGAACACTTAATAGTTCAATTTCAACTAGGATAAAACACACTAAACAATATACCGTATTCGACGTAATAAGCGCACACCCCCTAATAAGCGCACACCCCCTGTTTTGGGGCGATTTTTAAACTAGAAATAACCAAAAATATCTCCATTTTTTACCCCAATTAAACTCTTAACTACTAAAAGGTGTCCAGAATAATTCTTTTAGCGCACTGTGTGCTTATTACGTCGAATACGGTAATGGTTTAATCCTGCTTTAATACAGCTGAACTGTGTGTAATAATAGCTTTTTCCCAGTCCAGCCACTTAAGCATTTAACATTTCTCCCCAGTATGGTGTCTATTCTACATGTTTGCTGTTATTTTGTGTATCATCCAACACAATTATGCAAATATCAATACACTTCATTCAGTCTCTCTCATCCATTCTTATTCTGCAATGTCTTGAGAGTTTGTGAGGCTTTATTTGACTCAGGAAAGGGTTGGGTGGAATAATTACTACAAAACTGGTATACTGCTGCCACCTAGCGGCAGAAATCTACAGCACAATGTAATGTGAATATACAGCAACATTGCTGGAGATCAAATTTACGGTACATAATGCTATAATTATACAGAAAAAGGTGCTGTAATACCAACCACAGTGAGTTTTTGAGTTTTTATTGCTTTTCTCACAGGTAAGGTTACATGTGGTCTTCCGTAAAGACAATTTCAGGGAAAGAGACGCTAAAGCCCTGATTCAAGAAGCATCGATAATAGCTACAATGATACTCTAAAAAGTGCTGTAAATGTACCTCACATTTTGCTGTTTAAATACAACAACTTTTTACAGTGTAGTATTAGCATGCTGAGCACGCAGGGGGCACACGTCTAGCCTGTGTTGTGGGTCCCGACCATTTCTTGGTGACATTCTGTAATATGTCTAGACAGGTATAGGGCTGTGTCTCACGGCCTTGGGCCAATGTTTTTGTCTCTGACTGGGTGCCAGCTCTGACTGGGTGCCAGCTCTGACCGGGTGCCAGCTCTGACCGGCCTGAATAAAAACAGGTTATTTAGGGCAGATGATGATAAAAATGGACAACTAATGACTAGTTTAGAGAGTTATAACATCCATTAACCTTTTCAGCCAAATTCTATCTCCATCTGCCCTAGATAACCCAATTTTATTCAGGCCAGTCAGAGCTGGCACCCGGTCAGAGCTGGCACCCGGTCAGAGCTGGCACCCGGTCAGAGACGAAAACATTGGCCCAAGGTCGTGAGACACAGCCATAAGATTCTTCATGTTGATACAGAACTGTACACTGTATATATGGTAATTATTATCCCATTGAGGCCACTCAAAAAAATAAAATGGTTTCTCATCACCGCGCGCATCATAAAAATCAGCTTTTGAGGAAAACTTTTTTTTTTTTTGTTACTAATTTTTTATGAAAACTATGACAAAAATGGACAAATATTGGGATATTTGGTATCAAATTAAAGCTAATACTGCCAGTAATGCAGTAGGATAGAAATACATTACATTTCCCCACTTTTTAAGATCCATAAATTCTTAACTACTAAAATGTAACTTTTGGTCATGAAAAACGTATATCATCCCATAGTATCCCATACATTTTAGTCCGCGAGTAAAAAAAAAAAAAAGCAAAAAAAAAGCCTCCCTCGTCACATTTTTCAGACCTTGGTGATGAGAAACCACTTTTTTTTTTGAGTGGCCTTAGGGTCAGCCCAGACACTCGTCCTAGAACAGGTTAGACTTTAACTCAGTTCTAGCAGTAGACCAGACTAGAATGTCTAGTGCTCTGAACAAAAGGCTCTCCCTCTCTCCCAGACATCCTTTGTGGGAGGTATTCTATATATGGACTAGGGGGTGGGGTAGTTGGACACCCCATAAATCTTCTGTATTTTCACCTATACAGAATAACCCCCTTCTTCACCCCCTTCATCAAAACCCTGTGGACGATCTAGAGGAGGAGGTGTGGGAGGTCTGGAGAGAGCACAGGTTTTAACAAGACCTCAGCTTGGAGAGTGAGTAGGCTATGCGGTACCATTGGAAGGCGTGCAACTAAATATCCACTTTCATGATGATGATATAGTTTTAAAACAAACACAGTTGAAGGCTGGCCAGCAGGTCCACAGGGCCCATACGGACCGAACCTGGGTCCACTTTCATCTTTGCATGGCTCTACAAATAGGTAGTGTACACAACATACCCTAGATGGCACCACCTCTCTGTAGAGTCCTGGGCAGTCTCGAACCCAGTCGACTATAATGGCGGCACGCTCAGTAGATCGTCTGGAAAGGCTCATACCTAATCACTGTTTGGTCAGGTCACCAGCAACCAGCCGATCTTCAGGATCCCGGGGAAACCGCGATGGCACCAACTCACTATATGAGTATATGGGGATAGAGATTGAGGCAGAGTTGCATTGTTCAACATGACAGGCAAAAGTTGAAATGCTACATAGGCTTATTCTATTTCGGTCCTCCCCCTCCACCACTGTGCACAATGTTACGTAATAGTGCCGCGGTGCGCCCACAGGGGTGTAAAGCAGCACCCTCAGACTCTACTATTGATAGGGTCGGCGCGGCTGAGACTGAGTCCTGGGGGTCCTGGGGCTTGCAGAGATCAGAGTGGATATTTAGTTGCACACCTTCCCATGGTACCTTATAGCCTACTCACTCTCCAAGCTGAGGTCTTGTTAAACCATGTGGGAGAGAGTGTGTCGCCACCTAGAGGGATAAAGCAGTGAGACTACAGGTCACGAGGAAGCAATTATTATTCCTCTATGTTTCTATATAGCATAATGCACAAAATTAGCTATCCACAAAATTTGTTGACCATAGTCTTAGCCCTAGTCTAATTAAACAATCCCTCACACACAATGTTTCAGCCTCAATAAACGAGTTGACCATGAAAACCCCAAGAAAGTCACTTTTATCCACAGGTAGTGCCATTTTGCCCTGTTTTCGGTCTAAAATCGACCTTTGGCCACATCAGTTTTTGCATGCCTCAGAAATTCCCCAACCCTTTACATAGCATAAAACTACATTTGCTATTCTATCCAAAGGGTATTTGGGAACACCTGTGATTTTTTTCCACAATTTTAGCCATTTTTGTTTCATCTGAAATATAACCCAATCAGCAGCCAGAACACCCTTCAATGCAGACCAGAATACCATATGACTCGGTAGATGGTGCCATTTACATCCACGTGACCTACATGAGGTATGGACTACCCCCCCCCCCCCTCAAGGTACCTGGACACAAAAGGTTTTAACCATACTTCCATATCATATACATGAAAAAAAACTATTTCCTGACAATCAGCAATATGCTTACAATCAGCAATATGCTTACAATCAGCAATATGCTTAAGACTACGAGGGATGTGACTTTTGATACTTTTTCTTGAGGAAACTGCTAGGTAATTAGGATGGATGAAATAGGTAGGAAAGGAAGTATGGTGAGAATCCTGGATCAGTTCTAAGAAGATGAACCTTTGAGATGTACTCCCTTTAACTTAAAGTGACATAATCACCGAGCGTATCCCACTCACAATTCTATTACTGTTCTAGTCTACTATGTGGTAAGTGTAAGTGGTGAGAATTCCCCTTTAAACCCGCAGATCTTACTGCACGTCCAGTAACAGTCAGAGTGGAGTCGGGACAGGTACTCAGCCATCTTTCTTGCTGCATTGGTCTGTAGGTTACCTCAACATTCCCTGCACACATCCTAAAACCAAATATGGCACCACATCATGCGCTTTCCTTAAAACTTCAAGTATAAGCCGCCCTCTAACGTTGAGGAATCATATATGGGGATCTGGTTATTTAAGTATTGTACCATAGTAGCAAAAACTCACATATAAGCCACACCCTGACGCTGGGCGATCCTTTAAGCTGCACCAGCTATCTGACCTGCGTACTAGCCGCGGCTTCTACGCATGGTTTTACGGTACCTCTCTGTATGTATACAACCATCTTTACCCACCAGGTGCTAATGTATGATGGCTTATGCATATGAAATTGAGTCTACACCAAGATTGTGTTGGGAGAGTGAGGACTATATATTACAGAGTTGTGCCCTCAGAGAGGGGTTTGTCAGACTCCTTCTGCCTCAGAATGCTTCTCCCTGTCAGCTCATCTCCTTTTGACACCTGTGTGTGCCAGACGGCACCTTAACCTTTAAGGGCCGCAGGGGGCTTTAATGTGTCATGCCCTTTGTCGTCATGATGCATGAATGCAGCAGTAGTGAGTAACTTGCCAGGGCTGCATTCATGCATCATGACGACTATTTGAGGTCGTATCAACCCTGTAGGTCCAGCATGATGCTTAAATGTAGCCCTGGCGAGTCTCTTGTTATGTAACATCCAAACATCATGATGATAAAGTGCAGAGAGCATTAAAGTAATATGCACCCCCTAAAGGTCCCAGTGCACACATGGTTGGAGGTGGTGGTAGGTGAGGGGACAGATTCTTACTATACCACACCTGTATAAATATGGTATATAGGTGAACCAACACCTGTCTGAATTGCTGTTTGAAAGTGGTGGTAATAATATCATTCATATGATTATACCAGCCTTTCTAATGTAAGACATCTTTATTAAGTAGCAGTTAAGGGTTGGTTAATAACCCTTGATGGGGCACATAGTGCCTTAATGTGCTATGCCCTTGTTCACCATGATGCATGAATGTAGTGACAGGTTCATTTTTCATAAACAAACTCTACATTATCTCTTGCCTTTACTGTTGTATAAATTGTCTGCTATTGAAATAAAGTTTTGAACTTTACTTGACCGGCTTGGTTTGGTGTGTTAATATAACAATCGAAGGTTCTTCAGGGGTCTTACCAAGATATCTTATAAATGCAGTATGTAGGTGAGCACCTGTGTGAATGCAGCAAGTCGTGGTGCAAATATAATCATTTATATTGTACCGTAAAACCTCGCGTATAAGCCGCGAGTCAGATCCGCGGTCCAGGGTGTGGGTGTGCCTTATACGTGAGTTTTTGCTACTATGGTACAGTACTAAATGTCACCATAATCAGATCTCTGGTGTGCCTTATAGGATCACCCCAAACTCGGGGTGCGGCTTATACGCAAGGTTTTACGGTACTTATGGAAAGTTTAAACGTAATACAAGCCTTATCATCTCACGTATGTTGTTATAGTCGTGTTGATTATATAGTTTATATCTAGTCTATAAAACAAATAAGCCCTTTAAGTTTTTGTTTTTTTTAAACTTAGGAGATGTGTAAATACACCTCCTGGTTTATTTATACTGAATAAAGAAAGAGCTGTAATATTCAGCTCGGAATACATCCTTATCCAGTGCAAAGTCAATAATGGTTAGGGGTACTATTATCCTTTCTACTTCTCGCACTTAATAATTTATCAATAATTACATGAAATAAACACGGAAATCGACTCTCATAAGTCTGAATTCCTGGTTTCTCCACTTGTGATACCTCGGATCATTTCACACTCGGCTCCACCTCTTGTGATATGAGCCAAGGTACCTCTTGTGGAGAAAGCTGTCAATCAGATAGATCAACGTGGACCTCTGTCTATTTCCCATATAAGCCGCACCCTGACTTTGCCCACATCCTATAAGCCACACTTGCGATCTGACTTGCGTACGAGCCATGGCCTATATATGCAAGGTTTTACGGTACCACAATCAAGTCTATGCGGGTGCATATAATGAGAAAACTATTTATTGGTGACTAACTTTTAAGTATGCTGAATTGGCCAAATTGTCAAATAACTAACCGGATACACAAGACAAGGGCACAGTTAAAGGACACGTGGTGACTTAGTTCCTGTATAAAGACTAAGTTGTCTAAAACCCTTTAAGGGTAGCATGGTGTTTTAATGTGCAGTGACCTTCGTCATCATATGATGCATTCATGCAGCTCTGGTGAGTGCTGCATGAATGCATCATGTATCATCATCAATCCTGTAGGGTTGGCATGATGCTTAAGTGCAGCCTTGGCGACTAACTGAACGTCATAAATCATGATGACAAAAGACATACTGCATTAAAGCACTATGGGGCCCTTACAGGGTTAAATCCATAGATCCGCTATTCACACAAACAACGGAAATTCCTGGCTGAAATTGGTGAGTGTCACGAAATGTGGTCAGTGCATGTTTTATGTTTTGTTGTTGTTGTTGTTGTTGTTATTGTTACTTTACCACCTGTTGCGGAGCTAAGGTGTGTGGGTGGGTAGGGGAGTCGGGGGGGTCTGGTGACATGGGGGGGGGGGGGGGTAGTGAGTTATACCACACACTAACCACACATTATACCAGTCACTTCCACCTCGGAAATGTTACAAACCACATACATAAACACTATCAAAAGGACACTTATATATACACACAAGTTTAATTTAAGTAAGCCTAAATTACTCCTCCCTGTTGCTTTGTATGAGTTAAATCCCTAGATCGCTACACACACAAACAACGGAAATTCCTGGCAGGATTTGGTGGTGGTCACGAAATGTGGTCGGTGCATGTTTTTTGTTGTTGTTCTTGCTTTAACACCTGTTACACGACCAAGGTGTGTGTATATTGTGTGTGTGTGTGTGGGGGGGTATGTCTGGGTCAGAGGATTAACCCTTAAAGGATGGATGTCATTAGAAGATGACATTTGTCATCATGATGCATGAATGCAGCCCTGGCGAGTAACTCGCCAGGGCTGCATTGGTGCATCATGCTGACCCCACGGGAGTGTCTCAACATTGTGCATGAATGCAGCTCTGGTGAGTTACTCGCCAGGGCTGCATCCATGCATGATGCATTAAGGCATCATGCTGTCCTTAAAGGGTTAAGGGGAAGGCTACTGCCATGGACTAAACCACAAACCATACAAGTCACGTCTTTACCTCAGTCAAGGTCAAAACCTGAGTTATAGAAGAATGAGATCCCTTCTCTGTGTCTAGACCTAACCTGACCTCCTAGATGACTCACCTCTAAACACAACTGGTCTTCTTGGATAGTATAGTGTTCCTGATTCAGTCTCTGACCTGTGACTAAGTACCTAATTCATGATGTAGTAATTATATGATAACTATATACCTGCACTGGGGATATGAACAGTTACAACCAACCGTAAATCTGTCACATGAAAGGTTATTTTAGACACATGACTTAGTGTGATCAACCGTAATTTCCCACGCATAACCCGCGCCTCTTGTATAACCCACACCCCAACTTTAGGAGGATCTTATAACCCACACCTGGGGTCTGAAAATCGCCATTTTAATACTATACTTACAGAAACCCTTGTGTTACCCGCACCGAGACTTTGGGAATATCATATAACCCCCACTGGAGGTTTGGTTGGCATGTAACCTGCGGGTTATATGCTGGAATTTACGGTAAATTAAACTATTCTGTCTTCTTCACTATTTAAGTTTCTGATCCTTGACTAAGTAGTGCTCAGAGCTATTTGATAATTTAGTAATCATATAATTACTGTAAGTAGGTACTGAGAATATGAACAGTTATAGCAATACTTAGTATATTAAATCCATCATCTGAAAAGTAAGTTATTTTAGATACATGGTCTGACTTAGTGAGAGACCTAGACTGGCCTGCGTCAGGGAGACCTCCCCCTCCCTCCTATTCCCCTCCCCTAGCTGCTCCCACTTCTACAGTTCAGAAAGTATATCATAGAAAAAAATCCGTTTTTGTCTTTATCAAAATACAAAGACTTGAGCAAGTCTATGAGACACCTATAAACACAATTGGTCTTCTTCAATATTCAAGTGTCCCTAGTTCAGTCTCTGGTCTGTGACTAATTGATGATTTAGTCAGGTTATTTTATACACCTGATCTGAGTCAGTGAGAGACCTATAAACACAACCGGTCTCCTTTAGTCTCAAAACACCTAATTTGGTCTCCTATCCATGGCTGAGAAGCAAATATATTTGATAATTTGGTAGCTACCTTTGTAATTACTTTATGTATGTACTGGGCAGATGAACAGCTATAATCATAAAGTACATGAGTTAGTCTCACCAAATCTATACAATCAAGCTCAAAATCCATGACTGGCTGACGTAGATGACCGCCTGACATAGATCTATGATTGCCTGATGTCAATGACCGTGTAGCTTGGATCACTCCGAAATTTGCTTAACACAATCTACAATTAAGAGTGGTCATAAAGGGGGCTTCCTCCAGTTTTAGCGGGGTATGCCACCACAAGAGGTGTATTTTGGTAGCCGTGGTCATAGATGTCAGCTGGTCATAGATGTCAGCTGGTCATAGATGTCAGCCAGTCATAGATGTCAGCCAGTCATAGATGTCAGCCAGTCATAGACGTCAGCCAGTCATAGATGTCAGATGGTCATAGATGTCAGCCGGTCATAGATGTCAGCCAGTCATAGACGTCAGCCAGTCATAGATGTCAGCCAGTCATAGATGTCAGCCAGTCATAGATGTCAGATGGTCATAGATGTCAGCCGGTCATAGATGTCAGCCAGTCATAGATGTCAGCCAGTCATATGTCAGCCAGTCATAGATGTCAGCCAGTCATAGATGTCAGCCAGTCATAGATGTCAGCTGGTCATAGATGTCAGCCAGTCATAGATGTCAGCTGATCATAGACGTCAGCCAGTCATACATTTTGAACCTGTTTCCATTTGGTGAGACTGACTCAAATCTCTCATCTGAAAGTTAGACCTAGTTTATTGAGTTAAACATAGGTTACTCCCATCGTCGTCTGGCCTAAGTTTATGGGGTGCTGTTCCCGCTGGCCCCAACTCACAGTCCATATATAGGCATGTGACGCCATTAATACGTGACCTTCTATAAATAGATTCCTCTTCCAACTGTTTGATCACGTGACTTCTGCCAATCTCTATGTATCTTCATGTGGTGCGAGTTGAGCCAGCAGAAAAGCAGGGAACTCCCTGCTATTCAAGGTGGCCGCTGCAGGGTGGAACTGACGGTAACCAGACCACCTAGTATCAGTGGCACGGACTAAGTTAGTCCCAGACCCATGACCTGAGGGTGTGGGGGGTCAGAGGTCACACACTGGCAGGGTCTGGTAGTTTGTACATAGCTGGCAGCAGGTGCACCCAGCACATCCCAGGTCACTCAGTACTGTTATGAACGAACTAACGAACTCACCATTAGCAACCCTACTATCGTTCCCAAAGGCTCTGGTAACAGCCAAATGACCTTGATTTTGCTGTGTCTGGGCAATCCCTGCTGGTAGCCTGGAACCAGAATGTAGGATGGTATTTTTACCATCAGACTTTCTGCTTCCATTTCCTGTTCCTGTCTGCTGGTTCCAAGCTACCAGCAGGGGTTTCCCAGAACCAGCAAAATCCCAAGTTCAAGGTCATTTTGCTGTTACCAGAGCCTTCCTTCGCAAGGATTTGGGAACGAGAATATAGCAATCCATGCAGAACGGGGCAGGTGGGGGGAGAGTGAGACCCCGTGCAGAACGGGGCAGGTGGGGGAGAGTGACAGCTGTGCGTCCAGGTGATATAGGGCTATACCGGGATTGGACTTGTTCCCGCAACCACTCTGTACACATTGACACCAGCAAGCTCGTGAGACTTTGGTTCTGCTCTCGTATTGTAGCCTGTTCCCCGGAAGTTATGTTGTGTGACTGACTGGTCACTGCCTAAGTCTCACGATACATTGCGAGCTCAGAACTAACATGACCTCCCACACGGAGAAACCAGAGTCATCGCTATATGGCCTTGTCAGTCAGTAATATAGCAACCCATACAGAACCAGATTCAATCCACTGAGGACAGAGACTGCTATGTGTGTGGAGACTGGGGGGTGACAGGTGACTGATGTTCACAGAACGTGTTCCTACTATTAATGTATCAGTCCGGGGAGATAAAGGTGCTGGAGGAAAAAGCTGACGTAGTCTGGGGACTGGGCCTGCTATAGACCAGTGTAGCAAAAAAAGACTTTTCAGAAAAGTTGTTGAAAAAGTCCTTGAACATTTCCGAAGTATGACTGCCACACACATAAATATAAACTCAAAATCCGGCATTCTAATATACACTATTTGAAAGGTATCTGTCCTATGAATCTCCCGATGTGAGATGTTTTTAAATATAGCTGTTACAGAAAGAGTTATCAGGGTTCTGCTAAATCCAATCTAAAAACAACTCTATTGTGGAAAAGTCACCCTTTCTTGCTGCATTGGTCTATAGGGGTAGACACTTTCCGCATAATGCATTGATGCATTATGATCTTGGTCGTCATGATGCATGAATGCAGCCTTGGCGAGTAACTTCCCAGGGCTGCATTCAAACATCATGACGACCCTACCAGGTTGAGACACTCCTGTAGGGTCTGTGTGATTTACCAATGCTGCACCGGCGAGTTAGTCGGCGGGGCTGCATTCATACAATAACCAGAGAGATTCCCCAGAGATAAAATTGCACAAATATACTGGGCAGAGGTAAAAATATACAGCAGTCCAACATTATAGCACTCCAATGCACTATATGGATATATATCTAAAACTGGACATCGACATCCATGTAACAGAAAGCTATATTTATTAGAAGTAGAAATCCATGAATATCTATATGAAGGAGAACACCATGTTCATGCCTATATGTCTGTGTGTATGTTCATTTCGAAATTCAAGATTGCAACCATTGATTGAATGCCACCATGCTTTCAATGTAATCTCGAATTGCAGTTGCAGTAGTTTGATACTAATAAAAAAAAATCTATTCTATTTTTCTTTCATGAACAGTTGGCATCCCATAGATTCAAGATGGCTATCACTTATTGAATGTCCCGATGCTTGAAATGCAATCTTGACTTGTAGTTGCATTAATTTGATACTATCAAAAAAACAAATCCTATTTGATTTTTCCTTCATTCAACCCATTCAAGATGGCTACCATTTACTAAATGCCACAATGCTTTCAGTGCAATGAAGAATTGTAGTTGCATTAATTTGATATCTATATAAGAACATTTCTATTTGATACCTTTTTCAAACACAGTTGGCACCCCATAGGTTTAGGATGGCCACCATTCATTGAATGCCACAATGCTTTAAATGCAATCTTGAAATGTAGTTGCATTAATTTTAAACTGTTAAAAACATCCAATTTAGTTGTTTTTTTCATGAAGAGTTGGCACCCCATAGGTTCAAGATGGCCACCAATCATTGAATGCCATAATGCTTAAATGCAATCTTGAGTTGCTGTTGCATTAATTTGATTCTTAAAAAAAAAACTTTCTTTTTTTTCTTTCATGAACAGTTGGCACCCCATATATTTAAGATGACTACCATTCATTGAATGCCCGATGCTTGAAATGCAATCTAGAATTGTAGTTGCATCAATTTAATGCTAATAAAAAACAAATTCTTATCAATTTTTCTTTCATGAATATTTGGCACCCCATAAGGTGGCCACCATTCATATTAATGCAAATAGAATGCTTTAAGTGCTATCACGACTTGTAGTTGCATTACTCTGATACTAAAAAAAAAAAAAATCTATTTGAATTTTCTTTCATGAACAGTTGCACCCAGCACCCAGGTCAACAGCTATATACAGACACGTGTACCTCCCCTGCCTGTTCTCCTTCAATGCACAGTGAAGAGGGTGGGAGGGGGTGACCATCAACAGTGCATAAACACTTTGATTGGATGACAATGCAGTTTTTATATTACAACCTAAATTTGTGCAACGAAAATCATCAAGAAATACTAAGTATTTTTTCCAAAGAATAGCTTTTCTAGAATGGCTCGGTATTCAGGAATCCTACTGCGAATAAAAAAATGTCAAATTCTAATTCTAAATACCTGAAAATTGAGAAATGCTGACGTTCACAGGTTATGTAGGAAATGTACTAAAAACAGCAAAAAAGGGCAACAAAACCCTAATTTTCTCAAAAACTGTTCAGTAGGATTTTTTCTAACTGAGGTTCCACTGTTTTCTACCCTCATATTACACATTGGCATAGAGAATATATTGACACCTAGTCAGGATTTTGCGCTAGGAGCAATCTGTGAGGCGAAAAACAGCCAAAATGAGCCACTGGTCTGAAGTATAAAACTGGGCATCGATCACTATAGAGCTACAAAGAGACAGAGAATCGATGTCCAGTAATTATGAAAACAGTGCATGTAGGTTGGGGCAGAGAAACAAGTATACATCTAAAAACCCACAATAACATCCGGAACCAGGCTGAGGGAAGCAGGCAGACTGGTCGGGTGAGGAGGGATCCTGTCCCTGGTCTGACAACCCTAAGTGATTACTACATCACCAGGTGGGAGTGGGGGTGGGAGATGGGAGGTGGGAGGTGGGAGGTGGGAGGTGGGAGGTGGGAGGTGGGAGGTGGGAGGTGGGAGGTGGGAGGTGGGAGGTGGGAGGTGGGAGGTGGGAGGTGGGAGGTGGGAGGTGGGAGGTGGGAGGTGGGAGGTGGGAGGTGGGAGGTGGGAGGTGGGAGGTGGGAGGTGGGAGGTGGGAGGTGGGAGGTGGGAGGTGGGAGGTGGGAGGTGGGAGGTGGGAGGTGGGAGGTGGGAGGTGGGAGGTGGGAGGTGGGAGGTGGGAGGTGGGAGGTGGGAGGTGGGAGGTGGGAGGTGGGAGGTGGGAGGTGGGAGGTGGGAGGTGGGAGGTGGGAGGTGGGAGGTGGGAGGTGGGAGGTGGGAGGTGGGAGGTGGGAGGTGGGAGGTGGGAGGTGGGAGGTGGGAGGTGGGAGGTGGGAGGTGGGAGGTGGGAGGTGGGAGGTGGGAGGTGGGAGGTGGGAGGTGGGAGGTGGGAGGTGGGAGGTGGGAGGTGGGAGGTGGGAGGTGGGAGGTGGGAGGTGGGAGGTGGGAGGTGGGAGGTGGGAGGTGGGAGGTGGGAGGTGGGAGGTGGGAGGTGGGAGGTGGGAGGTGGGAGTGGGGGTGGAGATTGGTGTCACCCAGACGTACAATTATAGATATATCATGTAGGGGAACGAGACAGGCAGAGTCTGGGGTGTCTAGAGTCCAATGCAGCAAGAAAGGGAGACTTTTTCTTAATAAGGTTGTGTTTACATTGGTTTTAGCAGAATCCCCATAGCATTGTCTGTAATGGCTATGTTTGCAATAATCTCATATCACAAGATCCAGAGCACGATTATGTCTCAAATAGTGTTCATTAGAATGCAGGATTTTGAGGTATCATTTATGTATTTGTCAGTCATGCTTTAGAAATATTCAAAAACTTAATCAACAACTTTTCGGAAAAGTCACCCTTTCTTGCTGCATTGGTCTATAGAAACCCATGCAGCATGAAAGGGTGACTTTTTCTTAATAAAGTTGTCTTTAGGCCACTCCAAAAAAAGTGGTTTCTCATCTGAAAAATATGATGAGGGAGGCTTTTTTTCTCTTTTACTTGCAGACTAAAATGTATAGGATAACATACGTTCTTTATGAACAAAATTCACATTTTAGTAGTTAAGAATTTATTGATCTTTAAAAATGGGGAAAATGTGAATTATTTCTATCCCACCTTATTACTAGCAGTAAAAGCTTTAATTTGATATCAAATATGCCAATAACCTGATTTCTATGATGTGCGTGGTAATGAGAAACCATTTTATTTTTTGGAGTGGCCTTACATTGGTTTTAGCGGAATCCTCATAACATTGTCTATAAACGCTACATCTAAAAACATTTCATATCAGGAGATTCACTAGAGAAATGTCTTTAAGAAGTTTATGTTAGAATGCAGGATTTTGAGGTTATATTTACATATTTGTCGGTCATCCTTCAGAAATGCTCAGCAATATTTCTGAAAAGTCACCCTCTCTTGCTACATTTGTCTCTGGGTCTCTGTTTACACTTTCACTAAACACCCACCCTATATGAATGATTGTGACTTACTTTAGACAAAAACTGGAGACAAAGAAGTGATGAGGCAGATAGATGAGGCTTTTACAGGTAAAACAGCCTTAAATATTTAAGGACATTTATTTATTTTTTAAATAAAAAAATAAAGTAATAACCCTCTAATAATGGCATGTCACTAAAAGGCGACATTTGTCGTCATGATGCACCAACGGAGCCCCAGCAGGTAACTCGCCGGTGCTGAATTGGTACATCATGCTGACCCTTCGGAAGTGTCTCAAACCCGGCATGATGCTTGAATGCAGCCCTGTGTTCATCGCCAGAGCTGCATTCATGCATCATGACGACCATGGGCATGACGCATTAGAGCATTAAACCGTCCTTAAAGGGTTGATATAAAAACGTTAGACACTAATGCATGTTAGCTGACAGACCGTGGTATTTACATTGGTGGTTTCGTTGTCATGGTAATTTAATTGACCTTGTGTCAGAATGAAGAGGCAATATCCCCACGGTAATGCAGTAAATTGCGCTTTGTGTGAGTAAAACGTTTTCCGGTCTATTTTCATCGTATGGTAAAGGCAAGGAACAAGTGTTGTTTTTTTGCCAGAATTTAATTTCCCTTTTTCCTTGGGAAATAAATAGAAAGCCATTATATTCCCAATATAACTAATGCCTTTTACTACAATGAGACTGACAATGACATAGACAATTCTGCAAAGGTACCACCGACCTTTGCTTATCGTGACTCTACAATTATCAAGGATTCTTTAAAGGGGGGCTAGCACCGCTAAGACTACCTGTCTTAGCAAGTTATGTGACCACCGATTGACCAATCAGGGCACTGCTAACGGTCCGCTTGTTCCTGGGCAGCTAAGAGGCAGGTACCCGTCTTTGCTACGGTCCGTGCTAGCCCGCCTTTAAGATCCCGAAAGTTTCTTTGATATGGCCAACACATTGTGAAGTCGCTGCACAGTTTAGCCGAGCAAGGTCCAGTGGGAAAACACTTATAATATTATATTGAAGTACCGTAAAACCTCACATATAATCCTAACTGATGTATAAGCCGCACCCCGACTTTGGGCCAATCCTATAAGCCGCACCAGAGATCTGATTATGGTGACTTTAGTACTGTATCATAGTAGCAAAAAACTCGCGTATAAGCCACACCCTGACCATGGGCCGATCCTATTAGCCGCACCGCTGATCTGATTCGCGTACTAGCCGCAATTGCGGCTTATAGGATTGGCCCAAAGTCGGGGTGCGGCTTATACATGAGCTAGGCTTATACGTGAGGTTTTACGGTACTTCAATATAACATTATAAGTGTATACGGTACTCTTGGCAATATGGTTTAACGGTACTCTTGGCAATATTGAACGTGGACTGCAGAGGTATTGTCCACCTAACCCCCCCCCCCCCCCCTGCCATACCTGCCCCTATTGAATGTGACACAGTAGAGTGAGTATCCATGTAAACCAATTCCAAATAATAGCTCCTTTAAACATGTACTTATAGCCCAGATTGTTAAATATAAGGCAGGACTACAACATTTTAGTTACTGTTTACAAACTTATTTTTACTTTGCGCTGTACATATTTTTGAGGATTCTGCAAATTTTAAAATCCTCGGAAAGATATACAGCACAAATGTTCATCCAATATTGTTATACATATACACCTACATTTTCCAATTTGATTCTGCGTGCAATTGTACTTTTTAGCAAAGCCGCGAAAATTTATACACACAAAAATATCAATGTTTACAGTATACAGTCACATGGACCGGGTATTGAATAGGGACACATGTGAAGAC
Source organism: Harmothoe impar (assembly GCA_947462335.1). Classification (NCBI taxonomy): domain Eukaryota; kingdom Metazoa; phylum Annelida; class Polychaeta; order Phyllodocida; family Polynoidae; genus Harmothoe; species Harmothoe impar. The sequence continues at coordinate 3,597,447 of OX381713.1, forward strand.
CATTGTGAGTTTGGCTGGAACTATAAAGCGGTCGGACTGATCCAAGTCTAGACGCGTTGGGGAGAAACTGGGACATTTCTTACCTCCAGGTTTATAAAGCTGCATTGTTGTGTGCTGATGGAGATTATTCTGCTCAGAGATATTTTATATATATATATATGTATATATATACACATATGGGCTGCACATATGGGCTACATATGGTCTTCACATGGGCTACACATGGGCTCCACATGGCTCCACTTGGGCTCCACATGGGCTACATATATATGGTCTTCACATGGACTACACATGGGCTCCACATGGCTCCACTTGGGCTCCACATGGGCTACATTTGGTCTTCACATGGGCTCCACATGGGCCACATATGGTCTTCACATGGGCTACATATCGACTACACATGGGCTCCACATATGGTCTTCACATGGGCTACATATGGTCTTCACATGGGCTCCATATGGCTCTACTTGGGCTACACATGGGCTACATATGGACTACACATAGGCTATGCATGGGTTACATATAGATTACATATGGGTTACATATATGGACTACACATGGGCTACACATATGGGCTACACATGGGCTTTACATATGGGCCACACATGGGTTACATATGGGCTACACATGGGCTACACTTGGGTTACATAGGGGCTACATATGGGCTACATATGGGCTACATATGGGCTACATATGGTCTTCACATGGGCTACATATGGACTACACATGGGCTCCATATGGCTCCACTTGGACTACACATGGGCTACATATGGACTACACATGGGCTCCACATATGGTCTTCACATGGGCTACATATGGTCTTCACATGGGCTCCATATGGCTCTACTTGGGCTACACATGGGCTACATATGGGCTACACATAGGCTATGCATGGGCTACACATAGGTTACACATGGGTTACATATGGGCTACACTTGGGTTACATGTAGATTACATATGGGTTACATATATGGACTACACATGGGCTACACATATGGGCTACACATGGGCTATACATATGAGCCACACATGGGTTACATATGGGCTACACATGGGCTACACATTGGCTACACATGGGCTACATATAGGCTAGATATGACCTACATATGACCTACATATGGGCTACATATGTTCTACACATCGGCTACATATATGGCTTATGTTATGAGAAAAAGCCATGGGTATTTCTATTATATAATCATCGGAGCCATGGTGGTAGCCACCAGGTATATATATGGGCTACACATAGCTACATGTTAGCTTCCTTCCATGGTTTCTATGTTCTAGGTCCAGTTCTTTGTAGCCCCCCACCTACTCTCGTTCCCAAATCCTTCCGAAGGAAGGCTCTGGTAACAGCCAAATGGCCTTGAACTTGGGATTTTGCTGGGTCTGGGCAACCCCTGCCGGTAGCCTGGAACCAGTGGACAGGAACCAGAATGTATGATGGTAGTTTTACTGTATTTTACCATCAGACTTTCTGGTTCCATTTCCTGTTCCTGTTCACTGGTTCCAAGCCACCAGCAGGGGTTGCCCAGACCCAGCAAAATCCCAAGTTCAAGGTCATTTGGCTGTTACCAGAGCCTTCCTTCGGAAGGATTTGGGAACGAGAGTACCCCCCCCCCCCACCCCACTTCTCCGCCTCCCCCTGGGTGGTCTGCTCAGGTACCTGCAGGACTGAGTCATCACCTATTTCCCCCCGCACGTCACGCCTCATTGGTCCCGGTACCCCACCCCATTCTCCTGCAGCAGGTAATCACAACAAACACTCAGCGGTGATTACTCTCTGCCCCAGGCACCGAATTACGACCAAATCCGTCCATATTCATACTCATGTTTACCTTTATCAATGTGTCATGTCGAAAATTAGCATCCCCCTTAGTCCACTTATTTCCAATTGCTATTCTCATATGTCATCTCAGATACATGTATCCTTAGAGCCCCAGCGCCCCTATATATAGGGCTGAGTACCTATCCCGACTGCACTCCGACTGTTACAGTAAGATCTGTTGCAGTAAGATCTGCGGGTTCAATTTACTATGCGTCTTAGGATGTTTATCAAGAGAAAATTAGTCCTGTGGCACAATACATGTTGCATGTGCTGAGTCGATTACCAAATATAAAATACTCATGTAAGGACAATACACCTTGTCCACATTTATTGATCTGAAGAAGGCCTTCGACACAGTAAATCATTCCATTTTATTAGAAAAATTGTTGAAGTGTGGTGTCGGAGGTCTTCTTCATAAATGGCTTGCTTGCTATTTACATAATAGAAAGCAACGCACATCAGCAAATGACTTAATCTCTAGTGAGGGGTTGGTCACTTGTTGTGTCCCGCAGGGATCTATACTAGGGCCTACTCTGTTTTTGGTATATATAAATGACTTAGGAAAAATAATAAAAAATTGTTCGCTTTATTTATATGCTGATGATACGGTGATATCTAGGACAGGTCATGATATTGGGAGGTTAACTGATGACATGGAAGAGGATCTGGTGAATTTAGATATATGGTTCAAGAAAAATAGATTAACTTTAAACGCTAAAAAGACTAATTATATGATTTTTGGACTTAGAGCAAAACTGAAAGAAAACCATCACCACTCCCTCCTATTCGGTACAACACCCATAGCTAGAGTTAATAGCATCAAATACCTAGGTATCACTTTAGATCCAGTTCTGAATTTTAATAAGCATGCAGAAGGGATATTTAGGAAAATTGTATTTAAGATTTATCAACTGGCTTTCTTGAAGGATGCGATGACTGTTGACGTTAGGTTAAAAATGTATAAGACCATGATCCTGCCACATATTGATTATGGTGATATATTGTATGATGTTGCGGGTAAATTTATTTTGGATAAAATCCAAACTGCTGAAAATAAGGCTCTAAGGATGTGTCTAGGGGTTGACCATAGATATCCTACTATATTAACACACCAAGAAGCTGCTATCTCACCCCTGGCTCCTCGTAGGATAATGCATATAGTAAACTTCATGTTTAAGCAGCAGGATAACAATGATATTGTTAACCATAGACAGGTGTATACCAGAGCGCATGATGCCCTACTATTTACTACCATTAAGCCAAAAAATGAAACTACCAAAAAAAGTGTATTGTATAGAGGTGCCTTGCCTGTAAATATTAGATTAATCGATGATTATGAGAAATTTAAGCTCAACAGGAAGAAATGGCTGGGCAGCACCAACTATCCATAATTATGTAATTTTTATCGTCATATTTTCCTGATGTATAATGAAACGAGTTAGTATCAATTACTACCTGATTGAATTATAGGTATTTGTTTCATGTTACAGCAGAATGGAATTTTGCACAATTGAGGCTTTTCTCCAGTGTGGAATGTTGAACCAGAGGTACAGGAGTAGCCCTCTCCTGCATCTAGTTAATGCACAGCAAAAAGTAGCAGTTTAAGTTCATGAGGTTTGGTTATATTGGTTTATTGATAGTATAAACATATACGTATGCATGGAGCAGGCTTTAGGCTTAGCAAGTGATATGTTAGTGTAGGTACTTCAATGCTTCTCATACGTCCTTATATATATTTTTTGTATTGACATATATATGTCGTAAGTTAGCTAAATGGAATTGTGAAGTCCAAATATTTGTCTGATAAACTGTTGATATATATATGTTATACATTGACATTTACTATAATAGCTAAGCGAAGTGTTGTATTGAAATAATGCTGGTGTCGGATATTTCCGAGCTGAACAAGTTCTTTCTATACACCAGGATAAAATAAACGGGATTGATGTATTTACATCATCTCATACTCAAAAAAAACACATTAGGACCTTTCCCATTAGAGGTAATGAGGAGTGACTGCAGAACTACACTATGACGTAGGCGGCTTGTGGCAGAGGTATTCCATTTGATTGTTTGTTTTGATTACCTCTGCACCGGAGATTGGCCCCACCCGTCCACACGTCACACCTGAGTGCTCACTACTACAAACACCATGACCACGTGGGGGAACCTAAGTGTTTTTGTGCAATATTGAGGAAATTTCCGTTTTTTTACCCGTTTTTGATTAATTTTAGGGTCTTCGGAGAGTTGGCTAGTACTTTCATGTTTTAAAAAAAAGTTTTGAAAAAGAAATCCGACCTACCTACCCTACATTTTATTTGCATGTTACCTGAAACTTTTTTTGCCCCATAATGATGCATCCAGATGGGTAGGCATGATGCACCAATGCAGCACCAGCGAGTTACTCTCCAGGGATGCATTGGTGCATCATGCCAACAAATATTTTCTTTTAGCAACATGCCGTCCTTAAAGGGTTAAAGAGCTAGTTGTATCAGAATTCCACACACATCACCCAATAGCATTCCACAGAGATCAGATTTCTTTCAGATCCACTTCTCATTAGGCCTGCCCTTTTTATCAAAAAAAAAAGATCAATGGTACTTTTTCAAATGAGAGATCACAGAACAGTCAATGTTAGAATCACGTGACCTGCTGGACTCCCCGTGTTATACCGGTAACCATGGTAACGAGTGGGTGAGAACCACACCGGCATTATGTATGCAGGTCGTCAATGTAAACACAAACAGTTGTCATGGTAACGGGAATGCCACCATCGATTGCTGTCTGCAGACAACAGTTGCTGCTTTCACGGACCGCTGGTCTGGGACGCTGGTACACTATACCTGCCGGACTGGCCACGGCAAGTGGCCGATACAAACTAATTATTAAATCTTATCTATGGAGCCTATCGTACCGTCGCGATAAAGTGCCTGGCCTTGAAAGAGCGCCGGTCTTGAATAAGCGCTGGGGGTATGGAAGCATCCAAATGTTTCTTAAGCACTAACAACGTGACCTTGAATAAGCGCCTGTCTTGTATAAGCGCATGGGTAAGAGCCCCGCCAAATTGAAGAGCGCCCTGGCGCTTATACAGGACGGTACGGTATGCCATAATCCTTAACCCCCTGAGACACTTACAGAGCTATGCCACTCAACCTAGACCAGATCTAAAGGGATCTAATCTTCTTTCTTCCTTTTTTTTTATGCAAAGCCAGCCTACCCCCCTCCCCCAAATCTTCAATCCTCTATAACCACTTTAGGAATAGGTGCTTTTGATGAGGGGGGTCTAGATGTTTTCGCCCCACGCCCTCCTCAGGTGGATCGAAATTTAAGAGCGCTGCCGACCATTTTGAGCTACAGTAACAGCCTTTCGCTAAAATTGGGGTAACATTTTTTGGGGTGAAAGGGGTCCAAATGACCCCCCCCCTCCCCCCCACCACCACTGTTATTAAACGTGATCACTCCCTTAAAGGCTTGTATAAATATGGCGTGAGGCGTGGAAGTCCTCCCGCTGGTAGAGAAATGGCGTCACTGACAATAATTCTGGTATTGGAATCAATCATATGGGCATAATATGGAATCAATAGGACTGCTGTGATGTGGGGATGGCATGTGTGATATAATTATTGTACTGCAGTGTTGGGCTGGGAATGCTGCTACCCATACCACAGTGTGAATAGGTATCGGGTAGAGTTAGCCCTGGCTTATTATTATGTAAACAATATACTATTATGCTGGAGGTGGAAGGAATATTAAATAAACATAAAATTAACATAAAAGTGTCTCAACGCTTCAAACTAACATTTTAGGAATTTGACATTTTGTTTAAGCTTACTGGTTGTGTTTCTAGCCAGAAATGTATTTCCTTTGACAAAGATATCGCTGCTTCTCTATGCATGGATGAAAGCAATAACAAATGGCGTTGACATAAGTAGACTATGCCGATTATTAATGAGTTTCGTGTTTAATAAATCACGTCACGTTTTATAAACCTTAACCCACGGTGCAGGGCAAAGACAAAGGAATCGCACCTTGGGTATATCGTATACACTCACATAACCGAGGGTTATAAAATCAGATAGACTACACCTGGCCAGGCTTCTCCCACATACCCACTGCCCACTGGTCTAGACCTGGTGGGGCAGTGGGTATATGGAAGAACCGTGTCCAGGTGTAGTCTATCTAACACATAGCTGACATACCAGCTATAGGCTACCCCCCCCCCCCCTCAAACAAGTCCCAAAGTAAGACATACATACCAGAAGCACCCCCAGCACACCTCCCCTTCACAGTAGCTGACATGGAACATGGGCTTTTCTTAAAATCGTGAGGGAAATTGGGACCACCCATCCAGACCCCTATTGGTGCAGCAATCCTCTTGGGTGAGCATGTTGCACCACTGCAGAGTCAGGGCTGCATTCATGCATCAAGTGGGTGAATACCAAATTACATTAAAGCACTAAATATGATAAATATCAGAGTACATTAAAGCACTATGCTGCCCTTACAGGGTGTAGCAGTGTCTATGTGTGGATCTCTGTGAGATCCGTCCGTCAACACCTGACAACTCGGTCACCGCCTGGAAGGTGGCACGGGGGGGGGGGGGGGCACTCAGATCTGCTAAATGGCACATGGAAGCAGTGGAGGTGGATCTCAAAATATTGTCTCCTCTAAGGGAGTGATCATTTTTTAACAACAGGGGGGGTGGTGGGTTTCAACATCCCCCCCCCCCCTTAGGGTCGAAAATCGGCCCGCGTGCGGGCCCTTTGAAGCATAGTAAAGCGCGGCTTTTTTGCTCAAAACAGGTTAAATTTTTTTGCCCCCCCCCCCCGGTCAAGTGGTCCAAATTTGTTTCCCCCCCCCCCAAAAAAAAACGCACCCCCCCAGTACCCCCCCCCCCCGCTGTGGTTAAAAATGATCACTCTCTAACACAGGGGGCAGTAATTGCTGCTCAGTAAGGTATTAGTGACAAACTGTAAAATAACATAACATATCTATTCATGTCTGCATCAGGAAATATAGACACAAATACAGTGGTCCCTTAAATAAAATAACAGGGGCAGTGGCTTCTCTATGGAATCGGAGGGCGATCATTTACATTTTGGAAGGGCAGCGGTGTGGTGGCTCCTGTAATTAAGCGGGCGGTAGTTTGGCAGTTAAAGGGTACCGTCATAGAGCCAGTGCCCTCCCCGGGATGAATAAAAAGGTGTCAGAGAGGTGTGTGTGTGTGGGGGTGGGGGGGTGGGGGGGGGGGGTGGGGGGGGGTACAGCATGAAAGCAGCTATACAGGTGATGGGTGAGAGTAGGGATGAGGGGGGGGGGGGGGCTGGCAGAGACGGAGCAGGTTTGGAAGTTGCAGATCGAGTCTGTACTTCACATATCACCAGGTTGAAAAAGGTATGTGTCTGGTGAGGGGGCTTCCATAAAACTAAAGTATGTACGCAAACTTTCTCCAGAAATTGACCACCACCCCCTTCCTAAAGTTTTTGTACGCATTAAAATAAAGGGTTTATGTACGCCAAAAAAAAAAGAGAAAATAGACACCCCCACCCCACCCCACCCCCTTGGTGCGTACATACTTTATGGAAGCCCCCTGATGTGGAAAGCAGAGGAAGGGGTAGACCTGGGGGTAGAAGGGGGTCCAATTAAGGGGGGGGGGCTTAAATTGATTTTATTGGGATGTATGGTCATGGGCTCAACATCTGCCTGTCCTAAATATGTGCCTCCACATGGGTTAAAAATCGACACGTGCGACACGGTGACACGGCCCTTTTAAAAATCGACACGTGCGACACGGCCCTTTTAAAAATCGACGGACACAGACATTTTTATAAGGTCCTACTATATACTTTACATATAAAAATCGACACAGCGACACCCCCCCTTGCTAAAAATCGACAAGGCGACACAGTCAAGAATTTGGATACCCATGTAGAGGCACAAATATGAGTAGGTTGATTGTTTGAAAAATAATCCAAAAGAATAGGCATATTTGCGCACCTTAGTATATTACACACTGATAAGGCCAAAAATAAAAATAAAAGTTGTGTTCAGGTATCCCTAGCGACCCAATTTTTTTGGCCCTACCCAATTTTTTTTTTTTGGAAGCCATTTTTGTGGGTTTTTTTTCTACAAAAAAAACTCTTTTTTTTAACTGAAATATATTTTTTCCGAAATTTTTTTTTTTTTCTGAATTTTGTCTGAAAATCCTTACAAAATTTTGGTAAAAAAAGAAGGAAAAAAATCGACCTACCTCCCCTTTTTTTTTTGGGCCATGTTACCTGAACACAACTTTTTTTTTTTTTGGCCTGAGGCCAGAAAAATAAAAGGTGTGTTTTTAGGTTAGGGAGTGGTCATTTTTTAACAACAGGGGGGGGGGGGGTTGGTGGATTTGGGGGGGGGGGACCAAACAAATGTGGACCCCTTGAAGGGGGGGGGACCAAAAAGATTTGGACCCCTCTTGAGGAGAGGACCAAAAAATTACACCCCTTTTTAGGTGAAAAGCCTGCGCATTACTATAGCTCAAAGGGTTCGGCCGCGCTCAATTTCAACCTGCTGGAGGGGGGGGACCAAAAAAATGTCGACCCCTCTCGCAGGGGGGACCAAAAAAATTTCGACCTGCTTGCGCGGAAATCCACCGACCCCCCTGTTGTTAAAAAATGACCACTCCCTTACATGGTCTGAAGATCTTGGCTAGGTAGGTCGGATTTTTCTCTTTTTTTTTCAAAATTGCATAAAAGTTTCTAGGGTCGGCCCTGTTTTGCTAGGTAGGGTCGGGTAACCTGAAACACACCTTTTTTTTATTTTGCCTAACCAAGTAGGCCCCTGGGGGAAAAAAATGTCACAAAAGGAGTTGACTCCCTAGAGGCATAAAAAAATGACCCACATCACTCTAATTTGTGGCCACGCCTGTATGTTTGTAGCTGAGTCGTCCCCGGTGGTGAGGGCAGACAGGGTACACGGGACAGGTGTGTAAGTTGGAGATGAAGCGTGTCATCCATGACTTGATACATGTTCTCAGAGCGGGTTATGGGGAAGGGTCTACGTAAGGCTGTGTCTCACCAAATCGAAATTGAAAGTCTATGACTAGGTGCAATGTATGACCGGGTGCAATCTATGCCAGCAAGCGTGAATTTGATTTTTTTTTATTGAAATAAGATAAAATTAGTATTATAAAGTCTTAAAATATCCATTTACTTTTCCAATAATTTCTATGTATATCTGCCTTAAATAAGTCGCTTGCTTTCATGCTTTTTTATCGATGTAATGAGACACGGCCGTGATACTCTAATGTGGTATTATATGCAGACATGCACCAAACCGTCCCGCTGGGAGTGTACCAGCCCCATAGCATCGTCATGATGCATGAATGCAGCCCTGGTGAGTTACTCGCCAGGACTGCCTTCACACATCATGACGACGCAGAAGAATAGTGCATTATAGTAATATGCACCCTTTGATGCACCCTGTGCATCACACCATTATGGCCCATTAAGTGTTGGAGACGTATTACAGTATTGAAACAACTAAAGCTATTACAGTGTCCACCAACTGTCTGCCTATCTCACTATGGGCTATAGACTCTCAGGCCACACCTAGTTTATAGATTGCCTAATGTAATTTGTTCATACAGATATAATAGAAAATGCAATGTGGGTTCTACTTAATTTACCGATGCAGGCCTGCCCAGTACATTAATGCATCATACTCTTCTGTTGCCTTGATGCATGAATGTAGCTTTGCTGAGTAACTTGCATTGATGCATCATGCCGGCCATATGGATTTATATCATGACGATTGAAAGATTAATAATAATCCCCTATGTATTGTTATATCGCCATTTGAAGGAATTCCTAGACTGGACTCCTGTTACAAAAATGGTATTCATGATGTGATGGAATTTAGGACAAACACTTGGAATGAGAATTACTGGTTGGAGGGGTTGCGTGTGTGTGTGTTAGGTGGGGGGTGGGGGGTAGTTATAGGGGTAGTTATGGTACTACCCCCCCCCCCCGCCCCCCATGCACACCAGCATGCAATCGAGAACAATCGAAAACCTCAGAGAGGATAATCCTTTACGGGTCGCATAGTGCTTTAATTTTCTTTAGCCTTTGTCGTCCCTTGGTGAGTCTATTCCCCAGGGCTGCATCCATACATCATGGCGACCATTGATAGGGAATTAACCCGTAGGGTCGTCATGATGCATGAATGCAGCACTGGGGGAAGATGCGCCAGTGCTGCATTCATGCATCATAACAACCCTTTGAGAGTGTATTGATCAACCTGATAGGGATTGGCATGATGCATGATTGGCATGAGTGGCATGACAACAAAGGGTATGATGCATTAAAGCACTATGCGGCCCTTAAAGGGCTACCCCCTTCCTCCCTGTGGTGTTGAAGGATACTCAATTGAAATCCACTTTTACATATCGATCTACTTCCAATTATCGATCTCTTATTGACAGGATCACGTGCATGCCAGTACCCCCCATACTGGAGGCACAGAGGGGAGGAACCTAACCCCTTAATGATGCATTGGTCGCCATGATGTATGGATGCAGCCCTGGGGAATAGACTCACCAAGGGACGACAAAGGCTAAAGAAAATTAAAGCACTATGCGACCCGTAAAGGATTATCCTCTCTGAGGTTTTCGATTGTTCTCGATTGCATGCTGGTGTGCATGGGGGGCGGGGGGGGGGGTAGTACCATAACTACCCCTATAACTACCCCCCACCCCCCACCTAACACACACACACGCAACCCCTCCAACCAGTAATTCTCATTCCAAGTGTTTGTCCTAAATTCCATCACATCATGAATACCATTTTTGTAACAGGAGTCCAGTCTAGGAATTCCTTCAAATGGCGATATAACAATACATAGGGGATTATTATTAATCTTTCAATCGTCATGATATAAATCCATATGGCCGGCATGATGCATCAATGCAAGTTACTCAGCAAAGCTACATTCATGCATCAAGGCAACAGAAGAGTATGATGCATTAATGTACTGGGCAGGCCTGCATCGGTAAATTAAGTAGAACCCACATTGCATTTTCTATTATATCTGTATGAACAAATTACATTAGGCAATCTATAAACTAGGTGTGGCCTGAGAGTCTATAGCCCATAGTGAGATAGGCAGACAGTTGGTGGACACTGTAATAGCTTTAGTTGTTTCAATACTGTAATACGTCTCCAACACTTAATGGGCCATAATGGTGTGATGCACAGGGTGCATCAAAGGGTGCATATTACTATAATGCACTATTCTTCTGCGTCGTCATGATGTGTGAAGGGAGTCCTGGCGAGTAACTCACCAGGGCTGCATTCATGCATCATGACGATGCTATGGGGCTGGTACACTCCCAGCGGGACGGTTTGGTGCATGTCTGCATATAATACCACATTAGAGTATCACGGCCGTGTCTCATTACATCGATAAAAAAGCATGAAAGCAAGCGACTTATTTAAGGCAGATATACATAGAAATTATTGGAAAAGTAAATGGATATTTTAAGACTTTATAATACTAATTTTATCTTATTTCAATAAAAAAAAATCAAATTCACGCTTGCTGGCATAGATTGCACCCGGTCATACATTGCACCTAGTCATAGACTTTCAATTTCGATTTGGTGAGACACAGCCTTACGTAGACCCTTCCCCATAACCCGCTCTGAGAACATGTATCAAGTCATGGATGACACGCTTCATCTCCAACTTACACACCTGTCCCGTGTACCCTGTCTGCCCTCACCACCGGGGACGACTCAGCTACAAACATACAGGCGTGGCCACAAATTAGAGTGATGTGGGTCATTTTTTTATGCCTCTAGGGAGTCAACTCCTTTTGTGACATTTTTTTCCCCCAGGGGCCTACTTGGTTAGGCAAAATAAAAAAAAGGTGTGTTTCAGGTTACCCGACCCTACCTAGCAAAACAGGGCCGACCCTAGAAACTTTTATGCAATTTTGAAAAAAAAAGAGAAAAATCCGACCTACCTAGCCAAGATCTTCAGACCATGTAAGGGAGTGGTCATTTTTTAACAACAGGGGGGTCGGTGGATTTCCGCGCAAGCAGGTCGAAATTTTTTTGGTCCCCCCTGCGAGAGGGGTCGACATTTTTTTGGTCCCCCCCCTCCAGCAGGTTGAAATTGAGCGCGGCCGAACCCTTTGAGCTATAGTAATGCGCAGGCTTTTCACCTAAAAAGGGGTGTAATTTTTTGGTCCTCTCCTCAAGAGGGGTCCAAATCTTTTTGGTCCCCCCCCTTCATGCATCATGCCGACACAGGGCATGATGCATTAAAGCACTATGCGGCCCTTAAATGATGAACTATCGATCATCCCTCAATCAGGGACCACTGATAGGGAGGGTCATTGATTTGATGAGCGATGGGTGGCGAGATACAACTCTCTGCGTGTGTGTGTGCATTTGCGCCTATTTTGAGGCATAAATATACAGAGGGACAGGGGCAGGGACAGGGACAGGGACAGGGACAGGGACAAGTTCAAGTTCAATTGTTTTTATTGCATAACTTCAAATACATGTTTTTCAGTTGTAATAGTCGGCCGACCAACAGGGACAGGGGCAAGGACAGGGACAGAGACAGAGACAGGGGCAGGGGCAAGGACAGGGGCAGGGGCAAGGACAGGGACAGGGACAGGGACAAAGACAGGGGCAGGGGCAAGGACAGGGGCAGGGGCAGGGACAGGGACAGGGACAGGGACAGGGACAGGGACAGGGACAGGGACAGGGGCAAGGACAGGGACAGGGACAGGGACAGGGACAGGGACAGTTGCATGTTGATCTTAAGATCAACATGCAACATAGGGACCAACCCCAATACATGCCCCTGCCACACAAATAAGATTGTCCAATTGTCTCTCCTTGATTTGTAACTTAGTGTACCAACTAGTAGCAGCTACACAGTCAAATTATCTCATTTCAAGAAAATCTGATTATTAAACTTGCCTGGCGGACAAAACAAGTGGTTTATCCGCCAGACGAGTTTAATAATCAGATTTTCTTGAAATAAGATAAATTCTTTTTGGCTGTGTAGCTGTATCGACAGGATCACGTGCATGCCAGTACGTACACCCCCATACGGAAAGCACAGAGGGGAGGAACCTGACCCCTTAAGGACGCATTGTCAGCATGATGCACCAATGCAGCCCCATTGAGCAACTCGCTGGTGCTGCATTGGTGCATCATGCCAACCCTTAGGGAGTGTACCAACCCCGTAGGGTCGTCATGATGCTTGAATGCAGCCCTGGCGAGTTACTCGCCAGGGCTGCATTCATGCATCATGCCGACACAGGGCATGATGCATTTAAGCACTATGCGGCCCTTAAATGATGAACTATCGATCATCCCTCAATCAGGGACCACTGATAGGGAGGGTCATTGATTTGATGAGCGATGGGTGGCGAGATACAACTCTCTGCGTGTGTGTGGATTTGCGCCTGATTGAGGCATAGATATACAGAGGGACAGGGACAAGGACAGGGGCAAGGACAGGGACAGGGACAGGGACAGGGACAGGGATAGGGGCAGGGATAGGGGCAGGGACAGGGACAGGGATAGGGACAGGGACATGGACAGGGGCAGGGACAGGGGCAGGGACAGGGACAGGGACAGGGACAGGGACAGGGATAGGGGCAGGGATAGGGGCAGGGACATGGACAGGGGCAGGGACAGGGGCAAGGACAGGGACAGGGACAGGGACAGGGACAGGGATAGGGGCAGGGATAGGGGCAGGGACAGGGACAGGGATAGGGACAGGGACATGGACAGGGGCAGGGACAGGGGCAGGGACAGGGACAGGGACAGGGGCAAGGACAGGGACAGGGACAGGGAAAGAGGCAGGGACAGGGGCAGGGACAGGAACAGGAACAGGGACAGGGGCAGGGACAGGGACAGGGACGGGGACAGGGGCAGGGACAGGGACAGGGACAGGGACAGGGACAGGGACAGGGGCAGGGACAGGGACAGGGACAGGGAAAGAGGCAGGGACAGGGGCAGGGACAGGAACAGGAACAGGGACAGGGGCAGGGACAGGGACAGGGACGGGGACGGGGACAGGGGCAGGGACAGGGACAGGAACAGGGACAGGGACGGGGACAGGGACAGGGACAGGGACAGGGACATGGACAGGGACAGGGACATGGACAGGGACAGGGACAGGGACAGGGGCAGGGACAGGAACAGGGACAGAGACAGAGACAGGGACAGGGACAAAGACAGGGACAGGGGCAAGGACAGGGGCAGGGACAGAGACAGGGACAGGGACAGAGACAGGGACAGGGACAGGGACAGGGACAGGGACAGAGAGGCACATCTCGGTGTGAAGCCGTTTTTTTTTTAATTCTTAAAATCGGCATGAGCAGCATAAAGTGACATAGACGTGCGATATGGCCATATCTTAAGATCAACATGCAACATAGGGACCAACCCCAATACATGCCCCTGCCACACCAATAAGATTGTCCAATTGTCTCTCCTTGATTTGTAACTTAGTGTACCAACTAGTAGCAGCTACACAGTCAAATTATCTCATTTCAAGAAAATCTGATTATTAAACTTGCCTGGCGGACAAAACAAGTGGTTTATCCGCCAGACGAGTTTAATAATCAGATTTTCTTGAAATAGGATAAATTCCTTTTGGCTGTGTAGCTTACTTATTTATAATATCTAATGTTTCCCCCGGATAACTAGAAAACGACATGTCTCTCACTAGTTTTATTCGAGTGTTGTGTACAGGCAAGGATGTAAAATATCTCTATGGTACAGGTAACTGGACCGGTGTAATTACCGACCTGTCTCTACCTGACGCTAACTGACTCCTGGCACGTCAGGCAGACTTGTTAACCCTTTAAGGGCCGCATAGTGCATTAATACACCATGCCCTTTGTCGTCATGATGTTTGAATACAGTCCTGGCGAGTTACTCGCCAGAGCTGCATTAAAGCATTATGTCGACTTTACGGGGTTGATACACTCGCGAAGAGACAGAATGATGCATCGATGCAGCTCTAGTTTAATTCTGACCCCTTCCCAGGGGCGGGGGTAATTTACATAAAATTTAAAGGGTCCACTACCCTCAGCCGTACGTCCATATACATGTTTGCAATTGCACCCTCCTCATATATGCCATATATTTTTATACATGATATTATTTATCATAAGCCCATCCTACCCGCCTATGCTATCCCAATTATTGAGATACACTATTGGCCATATATGCCTACTTACTGTGTGAGGTGTTAATAGTTAAGATTGCTATCATCATGGTGGCATTGGTAGAAGCGATTATCTTTGTTTAGAGTAGAATACTTGAAGCTCTTAGACCCAGACTCTTACCTGACACAATAATTACACCAACAGCGACATGTAATGTCCACAAGTAGAGCGTGGTTTTAAACGGTCGGTGCTCAATTCTAACTTACATGATGGTTACGGGCTGCATAGGGTAGATTCACCATGATACTGACAGTGGGGGTGCAGAGGGGTGGGGCCCTTGACAGGGGGGTCCCCATGTCGCATGTCGATTTTAAGAAAAGCTCATGTCACATGTCACTAAGGAAAAACACATTTCACTAGTGTCACTAAGAGATATTGTTGATTAGGACCCGCCAAGAAATTTTTGAATCTTTAGAACTTAAATGGTGCATTCTGATACATTTTAAGATCCTGAGCTCCGGGCTCCTTTTTTGTTGTTGAATATATATAGACTTGCAATGGTGCATTTTGATTCACTTTCCAATAATTTTCTCATGTCACTAAGGCCCATGTCACATTTCGAATTTAAGAAATGCTCCATGTCCCATGTAACTTACATGGCCATGTCCCATGTCAATTTTAAGAAATGGCCATGTCACCGTGTCGAACTTAGGGGCCTAGGGCCATAGGGGTCCCCCCCTCAGGTCGAAAAGTCGCCGAAATTAAGGGCACCGGGTCAATACGTCACATTTTTTAGACCATATATATGCTATAGACAATTTTTTTTCAAAAGTCGCCAGGTCGCGTTAATTATGGTACCAGGTCGCCAGGTCGCCTGGAAATCAGCCCAGGTCGCCAGGTCGCTTTTGACCCCTCTGCAGCCACACAGTGATAATCAAGTACACTACGACTTTTAGTGTTCTATAGCTCAAAGGGGTCAGTAGTGATCAATTTGTCTTCATATTGGGATTTAGACTCCTCTCGCGCGAACATCCACAGACTCCCCCCCCCCTCCCAAAGTTGTCAGTCTCAGGCCCCTACTATATAGTAGAGTCTGGGCAAACTCATATAAAAAACTTGTTTCACTAACTTTTCCTCAGGAGTTGACCAATCAAATCCTGTACACCAGTCCCTGTGCATCGCCTGGCGGGAAGTAACAATCTAAATATGCCAAATATAGCAGTCCCACCAGTCCCATTTGGAGCCCTTGCGGTGGGAAAGGGTACTGGTTGAGCAAGTCTGAATGTAGTTAGGAACTGATCACTCCCTTGGGATACATCTACACTTATGTGTTGTCATTATACATGTATCTGTGTATCTATGTGGCTGGTTAGATGAATGGGAGGTGAAGGGTGAGGTGGTTTGGAGTATTGGACACACGCCAATACCAGTACATGGGTGAAAGGTGGCGGAGGAAGATGGATGTAATGTATGTATGATGGACCAGCAGTGTCGTTTAGTAGGTCTTCATACTGAGGGGCCCGGGACTGTGGATTTTGCATGTGCGCTTTGCATTACATATGCCTCTACATGGGTAATAATTGACACAGGCGAAATGACAACACTGCCATTTTAGGCCCTTTTAAAAATCGACGGACACAGGAAGATTAGGGATAAAAATCGACTCACAGGGATTTTTCTTATATACCTAAAAATCGACACACTGACACAGTCCTTCTGCTAAAAATCGACACAGCGACGTGGTCAAAATTGTGGGCACCCATGTAGAGGCACTTACAAAGTCCCTGTGCAAAGGGCTCCAGTTGCTGTACGAGAGAGCTAACCAGACTAGGCTTGTTCCAAAAAGAAAACTCTAGAAACTGGTTTCCATGACCCCCCCCCCCCTCCCCCTCACCCCTATCACCACTAAGTACCAGCAGTGATCCGTGGTACCACCGTAACTAAGGTAACTAGGGTAATACCAGGTAACCACCGTGTCCAACCCGCATCCTGGTTACCACCTAACAACAAGGAGCTATTATAGCCAAGAATAACTTTCTAATTTCAAGAAAATAGTAAACTAGACTGGCTGATAAACAATTACTGTAAAACCTTGCGTATTTATTTCATGTGGAGAAACAAAGTTACTATGCTTAAGTACTGGAATGGCCGTTCTCCACACACCTGTGGAGAAACTGATGTTCATTCTCCATGGGCTGTTTCTCCATGATGGTGTCACTCAAACAGCTATGAAACTAATCTTTAAATGTCATTTTTAGATATAATTTATCAATAATTACATGACATAAACACAGAGACCCACTCTAATCAGTCTGAATCCCTGGTTTCTCCTCTTGTGGTACCTTGGATCATATCACACTCGCCTCTGCCTCGTGTGATATGATTCAAGGTACCACTCGTGGAGAAACCTGTCATTCAGACAGATCATCGTGGACCTCCGTCTATAAACCTAACTTGCACATTAGCTGCACCTAGACTTTGGGAATGTCCTATAAGCCTCACAAGGGTTCTGAATATGGCAGCTTTAGTGCTGTAGTATACATCTAAAAAACTCAGGTATAGGCTGCACCTTGACTTTGTCCTGATCATATAAGCCACACTGGCAATCCGACTTGCAGACTAGCCACAGCCTATACGTAAGGTTTTACGATAGTTTCAAGAAAGTTTTTTCTTTTAGACTAGTTCTTCGGCAAGTTTTTTACTTTCTTGAAAGAAGAATATTATTTGTGGCTGTATAGGTGCTGGTATGTACCTACATGGGGAGACTACTGACAGCCGGGGACAGGTGTTGTGTGTCTCCCTTTGTTTCCTTCAGTTACACAGGGAGAGAGACAGTAGGTGTGACAGGTGTGATACGGTAAACATACTTTATTTCAGGCTGTACATATTTTCGCGATATTCGCGGAAATGAAAATCCGCACAAATATGTACAACGTGCATATTAATCCAGTCTTGTTATCTAACTATCGTATTCCAAAAAACATGAATTAAAATACACATGGACTTGTACTTTGTAGTCAATTCACAAAACTATATATGGGGAGGGAGGCAATGGGGGAGGGAGGCAATGGGGGAGGGAGGCAATGGGATAGAGAGGCAATGGGGGGGGAGGCAATTGAAGAGGGAGGCAATGGAGGAGGGAGGCAATGGGAGAGGGAGGCAATGGGGGGGGAGGCAATGGGGGAGGGAGGCAATGGGATAGAGAGGCAATGGGGGGGAGGCAATGGGAGAGGGAAGTAATGGGAGAGGGAGGCAATGGGGGAGGGAGGCAATGGGAGAGGGAGGCAATGGGGGAGGGAGGCAATGGGAGAGGGAGGCAATTGAAGAGGGAGGCAATGGGAGAGGGAGGCAATGGGAGAGGGAGGCAATGGGGGAGGGAGGCAATGGGGGGGGGAGGCAATTGAAGAGGGAGGCAATGGAGGAGGGAGGCAATGGGGGAGGGAGGCAATTGAAGAGGGAGGCAATGGGAGAGGGAGGCAATGGGAGAGGGAGGCAATAGGGGAGGGAGGCAATGGGAGAGGGAGGCAATGGAGGAGGGAGGCAATGGGAGAGGGAGGCAATAGGGGAGGGAGGCAATGGGAGAGGGAGGCAATTGAAGAGGGAGGCAATGGAGGAGGGAGGCAATGGGAGAGGGAGGCAATAGGGGAGGGAGGCAATGGGAGAGGGAGGCAATTGAAGAGGGAGGCAATGGAGGAGGGAGGCAATGGGGGAGGGAGGCAATGGGGGGGGGGAGGCAATGGGGGAGGGAGGCAATGGGAGAGGGAGGCAATGGGGGAGGGAGGCAATGGGAGAGGGAGGCAATGGAGGAGGGAGGCAATGGGGGAGGGAGGCAATGGAGGAGGGAGGCAATGGGGGAGGGAGGCAATGGGGGAGGGAGGCAATGGGAGAGGGAGGCAATGGGAGAGGAGGCCATGGAGGAGGGAGGCAATGGGGGAGGGAGGCAATGGAGGAGGGAGGCAATTGAAGAGGGAGGCAATGGAGGAGGGAAGTAATGGGAGAGGGAGGCAATGGGAGAGGGAGGCAATGGGGGAGGGAGGCAATGGGGGAGGGAGGCAATGGGAGAGGGAGGCAATGGGGGAGGGAGGCAATGGGGGAGGGAGGCAATGGGAGAGGGAGGCAATGGGAGAGGAGGCCATGGAGGAGGGAGGCAATGGGGGAGGGAGGCAATGGAGGAGGGAGGCAATGGGGGAGGGAAGTAAAAGGGAGAGAGGGAAACAATGGGGAAGGAGGCAATGGGGGGAGGCAATGGGAGAGAGAGGCAATGGGGGAGGGAAGTAATGGGAGAGGGAGGCAATGGGAGAGGGAGGCAATGGGGGAGGGAGGCAATGGGGTAGGGAGGCAATGGGAGAGGGAGGCAATGGGAGAGGAGGCCATGGAGGATGGAGGCAATGGGAGAGGAGGCAATGGGAGAGGGAGGCAATGGGGGATGGAGGCAATGGGAGAGGGAAGTAATGGGAGAGGCAAGCATTGGGGAAGGAGGCAATGGGGGAGGGAGGCAATGGGAGAGGGAAGCAATGGGAGAGGGAGGCAATGGGGGAGGGAGGTAACGGGAGAGACTGTGGGAAGGAAGGCAATGGAGCGGGAGGTAATGGGGAAGGGAGGCAATGGGAGAGGGAGGCAATGGGGGAGGGAGGTTATGGGGGATGGAGGCAATGGGAGAGGGAAGTAATGGGAGAGGGAGGCAATGGGGGAGGGAGGTTGTGGGGGATGGAGGCAATGGGAGAGGGAAGTAATGGGAGAGGGAGGCAATGGGGGAGGGAGGTTGTGGGGGATGGAGGGGGAGGGAAGCAATGGGGAAGGGGAGCAAGGGGGGAAGCCAGGGGGGAAGGCAATGGGGTCATTTTTAGATATAATTTATCAATAATTACATGACATAAACACAGAGACCCACTCTAATCAGTCTGAATCCCTTGTTTCTCCACTCAAGGGACCTATGATCATATCACACTCGGCTCTGCCTCATGTGATATGATTCAAGGTACCACTCGTGGAGAAACCTGTCATTCAGACAGATCATCGTGGACCTCCGTCTATAAACCTAACTTGCACATTAGCTGCACCTAGACTTTGGGAATGTCCTATAAGCCTCACAAGGGTTCTGAATATGGCAGCTTTAGTACTGTAGGATACATCTAAAAAACTCAGGTATAGGCTGCACCTTGACTTTGTCCTGATCATATAAGCCGCAGTGGCAATCCAACTTGCAGACTAGCCACAGCCTATACGTAAGGTTTTACGATAGTTTCAAGAAAGTTTTTCTTCTTTTAGACTAGTTGTATGGCAAATTCTTATTTTCTTGAAACAAGAATATTATTTGTGGCTGTATAGGTGCTGGTATGTACCTACATGGGGAGACTACTGACAACTGGGGCAGGTATTGTGTGTCTCCCTTTGTTTCCTTCAGTTACACAGGGAGAGACAGTAGGTGTGACAGGTGTGATACGGTAAACATACTTAATTCATGCAGTACATATTTTCGCGATATTCGTGGAAATGAAGATCAGCGAAAATATGTACAACGTGAATATTAATCCTGCATTGTTATCTAACTACCGTATTCCAAATTACATGAATTCAAATACATGTGAACTCATACTTTGTAGTCAATTTGCGAAAATATATATGCGCTGATATATATATGTATGTTTACAGTATGCGAATATTGGTAAGGCTGAATGTTTCCCTGGTCAAATGTAAAGGATAGGGAAAGCAGAAGGTAATATGAGAGACATTTGTAGAGAGGAAATGTGGGAGTGGGCTGAGAGCAAGAAGGCAATGGAGTAGGAGGACAATGGGAAGCAAGCAGTAGGGTAGGGAGGCAATGGGGGAGAGACTGTGTGAAGGAAGGCAATGGGGAGGGAGGCAATGGGGAAGGAGGCAATGGGGAGTGAGGCAATGGGGGAGGGAGGCAATAGGGGAGGCAGGCAATGGAAGAGGGAGGCAATGGGGGATGGAGGCAATGGGGGAGGCAGGCAATGGGAGAGGGAGGCAATGGGGGAGGGAGGCAATGGGGGAGGCAGGCAATGGGAGAGGGAGGCAATGGGGGAGGGAGGCAATGGGGAGTGAGGCAATGGGGGAGGGAGGCAATGGAGGAGGGAGGTTATGAAATACCCCGAATGGGGTTGGGAGGAAATAGGGGAGGCAGGCAATGGGAGAGGGAGGCAATGGGGGAGGGAGGTTATGGAATACCCCCAATGGAGTTGGGAGGAAATAGGGGAGGCAGGCAATGGGAGAGGGAGGCAATGGAAGAGGGAGGCAATGGGGGATGGAGGCAATGGGAGAGGGAGGCAATGGGGGAGGGAAACCATAGAGAATGATGTGAGGAATGATTGATTGATTAGTTTAATGTTTCAGGGCATATGAAGTACCCTATGGGACTGCCTCAAGTTTTGTCGGACATTTTGATCCTTTTCTTTCACATCTATACATTACGTATAATATGAGTATGTGATTGTGGGTGCATGCATGTGTTTGTGAGTCTGCTTGTAGCAGTGAGACACGGCTCGTGACACCGGGCCCCTCTTTACCATGCTACCACACAAAGGTGCAGTGCCGCAGACCCCGGGGGGGTACTCAAATCTTTTTTGACACGGGTGTGCGGCTGGCCCTTTGACAACCCTTACCCTTGGTGAGGGGGATTTTAGTCAGAAGTGACCCTTGCTGAGGGGGATTTTGGACAAAAGTGCCTAGGTTTTAGCAATTTTCCCCGAGGAGTCGGCCTTGGTGTACGAATTTTGGTCAAAAGTAACCCTTGTTGCAAAGAATTTAGGCAAAATGTGACCCTTTTTGGGGGGATTTTGTTGAAATGTCCGAAAAGTGACCCTTGGTGAGGGGGATTTTGGTGAAAGTTGACCCTTGGTGAGGGGGATTTTGGTGAAAAGCAGACCCTTGGTGAGGGGGATTCTGGTGAAAAGCAGCCCCTTGGTGAGAGGGATTTTGCTCAAAGAGTGCCCTTCCCAGCTGCAATAATTATATGAAGTGCCCCCCCCCCCCCCCCGGGCCGCAGAATGTTGACACATCACCCGGCCGGTGACATTATCCTAACACAGACAAACCAGTTGTAGTTGATGTAGGGAGATGAATACCAAGTGGAAGTGAGTGAGGAGGTGTAGAGTATGAGCCTTGGGGAAAGGGAAAGCAGTAAGAAATATACTAAATACAAATTGTAAGACTCATTATTACAATCTGTATTTTGTATGTTTCTTACTGCTTTCAATTGACAAATTATGTAAATGAATACACAAAGGTCCATAAAAATAAGTACCGTAAATTCCCGCGTACTACCCGCATCTCGCGTATAACCCACACCCCCAACTCAGGAGAATCCTATAACCCGTTTTTGGATCTGAAAATCTCGAATTTAGTACTGTTCTATAGTAATTAAAACCCTCGTATAACCCGCACCCTATATAGGCATGTTTGGTATCAAATCAAATCTGGGTTTGATTCGCGTACAACCCGCGGGTAGTACGCGGGAATTTACGGTATCATTCCTTACTGAGAATTTTTTCGCGAGAAGAAGCAGAATGATATAACTTTCAGTGAGAAACTATGCGATTGCTTCCTTGTGTTTACTTCATATCATCATTTCCGATATTTGTCAAGATTTCACTTAATTGATCTGAAAAAGCTATTTTATAATGGTTTATAATGGTCAATTATGAGGACTTGACAGGTCGTGAAATATGGGCAAAGGTTATTTCAGGGTTCATGTGTGTGAAATACGGTGTCGTTTGGTTAATCAATTGGGCTGCCATATTCCCCATGAAATAACCAATATTAACCCACAGTGGGAGCCTAACACAAAGAACCCCACACATTGGGTATATCGTATACCCTCACATAAGCAAAGGTTAAGTCAGATAGCCTACACCTGTACAGTGATATGCCCCTGGGTCATTGACTCAGTGTTATCACGCCTCGTCTCGAACTTGTGGTGCAGTGGTTATGTGGACACACCCTGGACAGGTGTACGCTATCTCATACATATTTTTTAAATATTTTCAAACTTTGTCAACCTACCTGAGGTCCCAGCTGAAGGCGCCCTTGTATATGGTGGGTGGTGCCGTGTAGGCGATACTCCAGGCGTCAATGCCATCCACAAAGGGCTGAGTGATGGTAGCAGGATGGTCGAGCAGCTCCTGGAGGAGCGGCTCTATCCAGCCCTCGTTACACTCCGTGTGGGCATCCAGGAACACCACCACCGGGCTCACAGACGCCTCCGCCCCGATCATACGGGATCGGATCAAACCCTCCCGCTTGGTGTTACGGATGAGTTTAGTTTTAGGTAAGGATGTGACGTATTTCGCAAAGGACTCCTGTGAGGGGAAGAAAGTGTTGAGGTATTAATGATTTTGTACTTATATTTATCAAGGGTACATGTTTATCATTGCTATTGATGTAAGAGATCTTATTTAAGTACCATAAATTCCCACGTACTAGCCCAACTCGCGTATTAGCTGTACCCCTCACTTTGACATATCCTATAAGCCTAAGAAGGGTCTGTAGTATACTTTAAAAAAAACTTGCGAATAAGCCACATTCAGACACTGGGCAAATCTTAGAAGCCACATTGCCGATCTAACTCGCAAACTAGGAGCGGTTACTAGGTGAGAATTTACGGTAATATTTTGCAGTGGTAGCTTAGTAATGCCTCCCTTTTTGTTGTAAATAAAACTTATTACTTTTATAATGCATTGCCAACAGCAAAAGGCCAACACAGACAGGCCTGATCTGTTCGACAGCCTCAATCAGTCGATCCAATCAGGCGATATCGAACATGTCCAGACTCAATCCAGTAAAAGGTCATTGGACAAGTAGCCGATTTGCCTAGTTACGGGTCGAGTCAGGCCCATCTGCGGTACACTTAACCATTTTGACTCTTTACCTACTTCTAGGTTTCTCAATGCCTCAGTACATATTCAGGTCATACAACATACTTCTCTGTGCTTCTTGGCCAAGATTGGTATCTAAAGGGGGCGGGCGGTAATCCATTGCTGATGACTTGTCTGATCGTTAAGCATCTGACAAATTGGACGGCAATGGAATCTGCCTCAAGAACACAATTTTCCCACACGGTAATAAAAAAACTCCTGAGATACTTTTGTCTAAGTATTTCTTTTTAACAGACTCCCCCTCCCCCACCTTCCAGCTCCCATGCATACCAGTATTTCATTCACCTGCAAGGCAGGGTCTATCCTAACCCTTTAAGGATACTATAATGAATTAATGCACCATACTCTTAGTCATCATGATGCATGAATGCAGCTCTGGTGAGTAACTCAGCAGTGCTGCATTCAAGCATCATACCATCCCTATAGGATTGAGACACCCTGAAGCATTGGCAAAATGCACCAATGCAGCACCGGCGAGTTACTTGCCACGGCTGCATTGGTGCATTCTGACAACAAATGTCATCTTTAAGTGACATTCTGTCCTTAAAGGGTTAATCTATAGGGTGCTAACCATAGACCCCCCTGTACCACAGTGGGGGTGCTATAAGCCGACTTATTTACCTCACAAAGAGGCACAGTATGTTATTCATTGTGTGCTCAACGTCTACCGCTATTTTTACTCGGTGAACTTTTTAAACATGAAATTACCTGTCAACTTAACTTCTTAAAGCACTACTGTTTTGCAGCTGGTGATTGTCCTGAATGTTTTACATGAATTATAACTGAAGTCATCCAATTGATTGAAAAGTATCATTAATTGGAAGTCTAAATATGACAATTAGAATATGTTGTCTGCAAATACCATAAGAATTCAGGTAAGTAATGAATGAATTTATGAGGTTTTTATCTGGACCTATCCATGAATTATAGTTTCAGATCTTTTCAAAGAACCACAAGAATGTGAAAATACCACTTTCGTACGATATACCACATCATCATAGTATAGCGCTCGGGCAATCTTTAATATTGCTGGGCCTTTACCACTGCCACTTAAATGAGTTCAGAATTCATTCTATAAGATTTATTTTCAAATCCATTCTACTCTGGTGTTTATGCAAACCGGGTACTCTTTTGAAATCGGCACTATATTGCACTGGTATGGTAAATCAGGTTTATTCTTACCTGCAGGTATTCGTTAGTACTCCTATCGTCCACCAGGATGACATGGTCCAGAAGGTTGTCTGGGGTGCGGTTCAGAATGCTGTGTACCGTCCGTAACAACATCGTCAGGGCCTCGTTATAGAAAGGGATCACCACCGTAGCACGGGACAACTTAGACGTATCATACGTAAAGCTCCGGCAGATACTGGGTCTAGTGTCTTTAATATCTCTATCCATGGATATTGTATCGCTCAGTGTGATATTGATATTATACCGCTTATCCGGAGGCCGCACCTGACCTTTAATAATCCTCTGCTGCTCTTTGAGAATTTCAACGTAATGATCATTAGCAGCTGCCATGGCCATTTTTGGCCTTTTGTGTTTGGGGACTTTACCCTTTTTAAACCTCAGGACATGATCCGGGTTCATCCCCTCCTTATACCCGCGGTACTGCTTAACACCTTTATTTTCCTCCAAGTCTGATTCCGGAGGAGCGAATGTGACATCCTGCATGATCCTCCCTTCCTTGGGGGAGTCCTTGGGTTTGTGGAGTGGGTCCACTCCGGGGTCGGGGGCGGCCCGACCGGAGGACCCGTGTTGTAGTGTGAAGATGAACCCGACCACGAGTAGCGCCCCCAGCATGGGGAGGAGCCTCCAGTTGGTACGGACCACCGACCCGCCACACCGCACCCGCATCTTGGTGTATCACGGGGGGCTGGAACAGTAACTTAGAACTCAGAGGATGTGGTTTTAGTGCCTCACTGGGGGCTGGAACAGGTACCTGCAACTCAGAGAGGACGGTTTGAGTATCTGAGTCGGGGCTGCCAAAGATATCTGCAACTCTGAGAGGAAGGTTTCGGTGCCTCACTGTGGCTTTTCCATAAATCTGGAATTCAGATGATGAGGTTTTAGTGCCTCACTGAGGCTGCCAATAGATACATGCAGCTCCAAGAGGACGGTTTTAGTGCCTTAAACCTTTAAGGACTGGAGTATGCTTCCTGGGAGCTTACATAGATGTCTGAGAGAAGATGATGTTGCTGGCTTAATCCTTCAAAGACTTGGTGACAACTCAATGTTGTTTTACTCCACTGAAGCTCCACCGAAATATGTGTCTTGAGAAAGATGGTTTTGCTGCCTTAATCCTTTAAAGACTTGATGACAACTCAATGTGTTTTCACTCCACAGAAGCTCCTCAGAGATGTGTAACTTGAATAAGATGTTTTTTCTGCCTTAATCCTTTAAGGACTTGGTGATAACTTGATGTTATTTTACTCCACAGAGATGTGTACTTTAAGAAGGTGGTTTTGCTGCATTGGCTCTTTAAGGAATGGATATGGCCTTGAGGTCCTTTTCAATCACTTGGTGTGAAGCTCCATAGAGTTGTGTTACTTGATGACTTGTTGTTATCATCCACTGGGAGATCTGCAGTACATAAAACAGGATGGAATATCAGCACAATGTAGAAACTTCTAGAAGCTGTTGGTGTATAGGTAAGATGTAATAGAGTATGAATATTTAGATATCATCTGATGCAAATAATATAGTGTAGGTGGAGATTTCTAGGTATGCATTCTCTAACTACAACTAAGTATATTGAGTAATAATATATATACCGTAAAACCTTGTGTATGGGCTGTGGCCAGTACACAAGTCAGATCGCAAATGTGGGTTATAGGACCAGGGTACAGCTTATAATATGCACGTTTTTAGATGTATACTAAAGTACTAAGCTAGCAATTTTACGAACCTCTCTGAGGCTTATAGGGTTTGTCAAAGTTAGGAGTGCGGCTAATACACAATTTTTAACCGATAAATATACGCAGCCCCCTTCTATTGAAAGGGGTTTGAATGCATTATCAGTTGAATTTTTTATAGAAATAATATGCAAGTTAGGCTTATAAGCGAGGTTCTACAGTACCGCAAAACCTCGCGTATAAGCCTAACTCGCGTACCAGCGATCTGGTTATGGTGACTTTAGTACTGTACTATAGGAGCAAAAACTCGCGTATAAGCCGCACCTGGACTCTGTGCCGACCCTATAAGCCCCACCAGCGATCTGATTCGCGTACTAGCCGCGGCTTATACGCGAGGTTTTATGGTAGTATTAGGCCTAGTATTAGAGTAGAGCATTTGCTGAAATTTTCAGAAATGTAGACTTCCCTCATTAACTTCCCCATTAAGGTGTCGAAGTAGGGTCAGTGTGATGGGTGGCTGCACTCAAAGCCTGAGGCTTCTAGAGGCTTCCAGAAGGAGGTACAGCCTACTTGTACACTCCCAAAAAAAACCCGTCTAGAACCTCCTTAATAGGGACCCCCCACACTGACAGCCTTATACTCCACATAATGGCACAGGGGGGGGGGAGATTACAGATATGTGTACACCCCTAGAATACTTCCCCTTCACTTATAGAGCCTATACCTTTGTTAGGCCAAAAAAAAGATTTGTTTCAGGTCACCCGACCGACCCTATCAAAACAGGGCCGACCCTACGTTTTTTTATGCAATTTTGAAGAAAATTCCGTATTTTTACCCTTTTTGGGTAAATTTTAGGGTCTTCGGAGAGGCTGGCCAGTACTTCCATGTGTAAAAAAGAAATTTAAAAAAAAAATCCTACCTACCGACCATACATTTTCTGCCCATGTTACCTGAAACAAACCTTTTATTTATTTTTGGCCCTAGTATGTCCTGGCGAGCCCCTTGACCAAGATTAATACCTTTATTAGTGTTAAGTTTGAAACCTACAGGAGGAGGCCAGCCTCATCCCTTTGGTGGTGTCATTATGGGCTCTAGAAATTGGGGAGAGGAGGGGGGATTTCATTAGCACTGCAATTAGATACACTGGAGGAAGGCCTCCATGAGGTGAGAAGTTTGGTTTATTTGAGGTCTCAATATAACCATTGACCACAGCTATAAGACTCCCACAGAGAACTCATTAGCCAGGCCCTTTGTCGGCCTCGCCAGGTTCCCCCAGACAAGCTATACCCAGCAGGTGATGATGTACCTTTATATGTATACTATCAATAGACACTTGCCTCAAGAAAGGGTGACCTTTTCATAATTAAATCGTTTACATTGGTTCGAGCAGAATCCCAGTAACATTGTCTGTAATGGCTATTTGTGCAAACATCTCATAACAGGAGATTCAGAGGACAATTATCTTTCAAATACTGTATATCAGAATGCAGGATTTTGAGGTTATATATTTATATATTTGTCACTCACGCTTCAGAAATCTTCAAAAACTTAACTAACAACTTTTCTGAAAAGTCACCCTTTCTTGCTGCATTGGTATAGGAGACAGGTTTGATAGGAGACAGTGCACTTATGACGTTGTTGAGATGGGGTTGACACAGGGGTAGTGTTTCAGTTGACCTCTGACCTCAGACCAGCTGGTCGTCTGGTACATATACATATATCACAGAGGCATACAGGTATAGGTGCCTACAGGTATATATCTATACATGGTTCAGGGCCTACAGGTATACATCTATACATGGTGCAGGGCCTACAGCTATATATCTATACATGGTGCAGGGCCTACAGCTATATATCTATACATGGTGCAGGGCCTACAGGTATGTATCAATACAGGGTAGGGTAAATTCACCATGAGCAGGACACCTACCCTGAGACGGACAGTGGCATAAATATAAGGTTATCCATGTACAAAATGACTTCAAGTGTGCCCTTTTTCGAGAGAACAACACTTTAATTTTACCATTATTTTCAAATAAAGAGCTTAAGATGCTTAAATAACCACACAATCAATTCTCCATCTCAAGATATATGACTGTGTTCGACTCCAGGTGAATCTACCATACAGTGCCTGCAGGTATGTCCATACAGGTGGGCGTCCTACAGGTAGACACTCACTCTGTGTGTGTGTGGGGGGGGGGGGGGGGGGACTGAGACAGATGTCATGTGAGGCACACACATCAGGCCTTTGTTGTCACCTGGAGGTATGCTGACTTCTCAGACTATAGGTTGTGTGTGGGGGGGGGGGGGGGGTATATTAGAGGCTGTAGATGTCAGCTAGAGGTATGCTGACTTCTCAGACTATAGGTTGTGTGTGTGTGTGGGGGGGGGGGGGGTATATTAGAGGCTGTAGATGTCAGCTAGAGGTATGCTGACTTCTCAGACTATAGGTTGTGTGTGTGTGTGGGGGGGGGGGGTATATTAGAGGCTGTAGATGTCAGCTAGAGGTATGCTGACTTCTCAGACTATAGGTTGTGTGTGTGGTGGGGGGGGGGGGGTATATTAGAGGCTGTAGATGTCAGCTAGGGGTATGCTGACTTCTCAGACTATAGGTTGTGTGTGTGTGGGGGGGGGGGGGTATATTAGAGGCTGTAGATGTCAGCTAGAGGTATGCTGACTTCTCAGACTATAGGTTGTGTGTGGGGGGGGGGGGTATATTAGAGGCTGTAGATGTCGGCTAGAGGTATGCTGACTTCTCAGACTATAGGTTGTGTGTGTGTGGGGGGGGGGGGGGGGTATATTAGAGGCTGTAGATGTCAGCTAGAGGTATGCTGACTTCTCAGACTATAGGTTGTGTGTGGTGGTGGTGGGGGGGGGGGTATATTAGAGGCTGTAGATGTCATCTAGAGGTATGCTGACTTCTCAGACTATAGGTTGTGTGTGGTGGTAGTGGGGGGGGGGGGTATATTAGAGGCTGTAGATGTCACCTGGAGGTATGCTGACTTCTTAGACTATAGGTTGTGTGTGGGGGGGGGGGGGGTATATTAGAGGCTGTAGATGTCAGCTAGAGGTATGCTGACTTCTCAGACTATAGGTTGTGTGTGGGGGGGGGGGGGGGGGGTATATTAGAGGCTGTAGATGTCAGCTAGAGGTAT